>NIUQ01001406.1:0-31117 GCA_002796945.1 Plectus sambesii | reverse complement strand
TGTAACGGGGTCGGGGAAATCCCCGTCCCAGCCCTCAGAATTTGATTTTGTCCCCGTCCCGAAAATTCTGATTTTTCTGTACTCAATTAACATAATTTATAATTTTAACATTAGTTCAGCGTAGTTTATACTGTGTCTATTCATTATTATGCATTATAAGTCATTGATTTCTTTTTTTTTCGCATTTTTTTGTCCCCGTCCCCAAAATTTTAAATTCCCCGTCCCCGTGTCAACTCTAGACATGTACACAGAAGAAAGAGATGTGGTTTCAGGTCCGTGCGGCGGACCGAGCGACGAAGATAGCGAACGTTCGTGCGCCGGCGGCCGCGCTCGTTCCCGGCGAGTCCATCTACGACCAGCCGATCGACGAGAGTGACGTCATTGTCGGCGGCTCCTCCGTGTCCCTCAACGATCCCGACGTCGACTTCCGCACCCCTCAAACTGTACCCAGGATTGACATGGGCGCCAGGAGGGGCAGAGGCCCGCTTGGATCGACAATTGTCAGGTTTGTTGTGTATTTTTGATAGTTTCTTTTGTTCGCACGCGGAATGACGCTGATAAGTGCATTACAGTGAAATTCACTTATACCGGTAATTGGAGGACCGACCAAAATTACCGGTATAAGCGAACTTATTTGTATGGAATGATACACTTTGGGACCTACAATCTTGACCGGTGTATGTGAAATACCGGTATAACCGAAACCGCTCTAAGTTAATTCCACTGTATCTCGAGTTTCAGTCAAGAAAGTTTTTGTCAACATTTTTGAATATAAACAAGAAATGGAACAGTGAATAAGGCATTCTGCTTCGAAATTTGATAGCGCTACTGCTTTCTGAATCTCTGGATGTAGCTTTATGGATCTCTGGATTTCAGGAAGCGAATGCGCGTGCCACTTCCTGGACGGGCGACTGGAACGGCGACGATGATCACCTCCTCTGTAGGCGGATCTTTGGATTCGAATCGTGCCGAGACCGCCGACTCTCAAATGGCCAATCTCCGTCGACTCGTTTATGAGAAGGAGTACGAGAATCAGGAACGACTCGGTAGGATATCGTTGATCTTTGCTTGCGTTAACGTACTGCTTTTGCTGTCTTCGCGTTACGAATAGAGCTGAAACGGGGTTGGGGTTTTCAAAAAGACGCGATTCCTGGTTGATTTTAGAGGTTGAGGTTGAGTTCTGAAGTCCAGTGACTTATGTCCTGTACAAACAGTGGAAGCCGAAAATTTAGGACCGGACAAACGTGACCGCTATAAGCATATTATCATTATTAGCGGAACTGCTACAAACCATTCCTACTGTACTGATAATAATATCCCAGTCTTGATATAAGGACAGTTTATATCATGTTTTTGTGTGCAGCATCAATCCTGGACCGTGCGGAGGCGTTTCTGGATCGTCTGGAACGAGCCGGCGAGTATCTTCCGGAGCAGATCTGGATGGCGAACCAGGCGGCCGACGGTCAGGCGCAGCAGGTGCTTGTCCACGACGGCGTCGTCGTTCAGACCGAAGAAGGCGAGCAGTACGTTCAGAGCGATGGGCAGTCCTACCAAGTTAATATGATGTAGCTTTGCTTATGTGCTTGTATGTATGTGCTTGTGTGTGTGTGGGTGTATAAAAACTTCTCCATTTGCGCCTCATTCCGATTTCACATTACACATACAGTGGAATACACTTATAACGGTTTCGGTTACACCGGTATTTCATTTTATACTGTTAATTTTTGTCGGTCCCAAAGTGCATCTACCCATACAAATGAGTTCGCTTATACCGGTAATTTTGATCGGTCCCTCAAATACCGGTATAAGTGAATTCCACTGTATTCACATCACCATCGCATTGCGCCCGAATGTGCAGAGGAACACTAAAGGTTGGTTGCTTTCATCAGATCGAATGGAAAGTCGCTCGGCTTTTCGACGACCCGCCTACTCACTTCGTTGCTTTTCTAATGTAAACTCAATAATTTGCAGTAAATTGCAGCTTTCTCCCACATGCTTGCATTTACTTTCCACACTACTGCTCAATTCATCACATTATAGATTTAATTCCCAGCACTCAATGTTCATCAAATTCTCAACTATATCATCTTGAGCAGTTGTAAATGAGCTAATTATTAATAAATGAGTTTGATAAGATCTTTTCGCGTCACATAACAAATGTTTAGCTTCTTTCAATGCGCTCTTTGATACCAGACAATTTCTGCAATACGACCTATTGACATCGTGTTAGCCAAAAAGGAACTACAAAAGAATTTTTGCATTGGAAATGGTGTGCGCAAAAAGCACGAAAACTTGAATAGCGTATTCGCACATTTCCTGACAGGGTGAAATGCGTTGCCAATAAAGATGACGTTTCTGCTTGAATAGTTACTTGGTCAGTAAAGTGACGTAAAGTGTACTCTGCGGCAAAGGACTGCACTTACGTCACTTGTATCATCCAAAAGCGTCGTCGGTCGGGGATCAAAGCGCAGCCTTGTGCGTCGGACGAATTTTTTTGACACTCAAACGGTGATTTAAGAATTGAGTCGGGCGCCAGTTTGACGAGACGTCGTATATATCAGTGCAAAACAGCACGATTCATAAACAGCAGCGAAACCGTTGTCGATACGTCGCTGATAAGAATAGGCGTTTTCTGTCGTAAGAGTGCATTTTCGGCTGAATATAGTACACATAATCGGATGATGATGGAACGGCGCTCTCATTCACTTGCACTTTAAATTACAGTATTGTTTTGCAATGAAAAGTTCAAGCAAGAACTCTACTAATGAATGGATTAAGGCGTTCTCGCTTTGTTCTTTGACGTAAACCGCTTTCACCGTCACAACAGCTACTTTAATTGTATTTCCATAGTCACTTTCGTATTGTCGATAAGTGTGCTGGTTCGATATTCTCAGTCGCTTTAGACGGAGCAAAAATTCTGACTCTCAAATAGCGCTCCAACATCAGAAATGGACATGAGTCATTCACCGTATGTGAGCATCAACAAAGACGCCCTTCTGAGTCGAAGTAGAGATGCACAGTTGTGATTTAAAGTATTTAATTCTACACTGGAGTAAGCAGTAGATATAACCGTTTGACGGCATGGTGATGTTCAGCAATGTAACACTACAAAAGACACCCAAAAATTACACACTATTATCAAAAAATCAACCAGCTCTGGCGCACTCATGAAGGTTTAAAATGGACACAGCGCACATATGCAACGGCAAAAGGTTGTTTCAAAGACGACAGTGATACTTCATTTTTATTCTTCCTCGAAAGATGTGGGGTTGTTCTGCACGTTGAGCGCTTGGAGAAGCAGCTGGGGCTTGCTTTTAAACGCCTTCATTTTATTCGACCAAGGGAATGAAGACTAAAACATTGTGATGCATTATAGTGCAGCATAATTGTACTTAGGTGTAGCTCTCTGCCGAGAAAAAGACAAGTATGATGAAGTACTGGATCAGTACCAATTTTTTACTGCACCTATACATTTTATGTTAATTTAGAGACTTTAAATAATGATCTCAAGACTAAACTTACCATCGAGTCATTCTCTGTCTATTAATATGCATCAAATGGACATAAAATGAAAGGAAAATAAAGCAAAACTATTTATAGTGTCCTATTTCGCCGCCGATTACTGGTGGCCATTATTTTGAATTATAGAACTCGCTCTCAGATTACTGTATTAAAATAAAAAATAGAATAACTTTTACCCCTGTCCAGAGGGTGCATCGTCCAATTTCAGGTTCGCATTGGGTACCATAGGGGCAACATTTATTGTTGATGCAGCAAACAGCGTTAAAAAAGGGGCAACAGCCCCACTCGCCGGTAGTTAGTCGGCAGCACGTCATATCATTCGGACAAGTGTGCGTTGGATCGCACCAGATATTCTCGTCTCCGACATTCAACTGCATACTGCTTTCGTGCACTGCGCCCACGCTGCCATCATTCTGTAATGAGCAGATACAGTAAAACCCAATATTGTGAAACTGTTTGCGCTACTACTTCTAATAAAGATAATGAAAACAATTTTTCGCTTTTGAAACTATCCTGTCATATGATTCAGCTGTCTAGTGGCTTCATTTAATAATGCAACTCAAATTTGGCCATTAGGATTGAATTTAGGGAACTGGAAACCCCGAGACTGAACCACCGAACACCCAAATTTATGCGCCATAATCCAGCTGTAAGGTGCGACAACGAAATTCGGTGAACAGCGGCCTATATAATCTTGAAACGTACCGGTTCTGGTCTCCCAGTTGATCTTGAGTGATCAGATAGGAGTTTCGTATACAAATATATTTGATCATTCTTTTGCAGTTTGATTGGTAATTCGAGATTAAAGTCGCAAACCTTTTGGGGGACTCCAAAGTTAAAGATGGCCTTGTCTATATTTATCACGGTCTTGACATTATCGGTCGACGGTTTCGACTCCGAGCCTCCTTGGCATATGGCGGCGATGGAAAGCGTGACGGCAAAGAAGAAGAGCATTTGAACTTTCCACTGCGCATTCATTTCTCGCTCGTAGTTTTGAAAGCTTTTCTAAGGAGCTTAAAACACTCTATTGCAATGTGCTGCAAAATTACCCTCTCTAATTTAAAACAATCCGCGACAGCGCGCGACGATCAAAGGTTTGCACAATGAGACTTCTTCACTGGATGGCCAATTTAAGCTATTAACGACAGGAAACGTCTGGTCTTATCGGTGTTGTCTCATAACGATTATTGTCTCGTGTTTACATTTTATATCGTCTGCGATGAATGTCGCGACAGTGGGGCGCCAGTGGTCTATTTCGTAACTTCGCTGATGCCATTGCACTTGCGGTTAACGCATTAAATCAAATGAGGGATCGAGGGTCTAAAATTATTCGACGTACGCCTCTCGTCGCCACACCTTGAGCAGTTTGAGCAAAACGCAATGAGCAAGTCTATATGTTATAAACGAAAAAATGGCACTTTGATGATGCATGAACGCGGATTACTTTTAATAGTAAAATGATACTATCCACGTTTCTTTCATTCCGTTATACGCGATTATAATCCCTAAGGCTTTCATTTGTTTTTAGGATTATTTTAGCTTTCACTTTGATTTTGAGTGGAAGCATCAACCCTTATTCGATAAATGGTCATTTGGATGCGGCAACAGACAACAAAAGCATAGATTTCGTGGCGACGGATAGATTCAAATTGGAAATGAAGCCGAGCATTGTCTAATTCGCATGAAAGTAGCTTGATACTTTGCTTTCTTTACATTAGATCAAGAATGCGTTACGAGTATAATGAATTAAATAAGGATTTGAACATTGTTATACAAATACTATAATTAAACAATTTTGCACGGCTACGCAAGTTGTACAAGAATTTATCATTAACCTTCGAAGTTCTCAAGACTCAAGATACAAATATAATATTTTAGTCGTTATAATCTGCTTCCATCGCTGCAGCTGTAGTTGCACTGCTATGATTGTCCAATTCAGACTAGGGTTTAAACATTTATCGGCTGCAAGTGACAACCGATTCGGCACAGCATTTCTCACAGTTTCGATTAAATCAGAGTAATATTGTGTCAGTTTTGTACAGATTTGTTTGGTCTTCAGTTCTTTTGATTAATATGAATAGTAAAAGCTTGTCTCTTCCCTAAACCATATTATTTCGTTCACATGTTCACTTATAACTTAAAAAGACTAGCGACGTATGAAAGTCAAGCAATCGTAAATAACCGGTTCGTCAGAATCAGGATGTCTCAGGATTTTTCTCCCTGGCATTTTTTCTTCGGATTTGGCGACACCCACAGCGACTACTTCTTCCATGAGCTTGGCACTGTACCAGTATGGACAAATTCCCATCGCTATCAGCGTTTGAAACATTTTGTCCTGCACTGCCGTGCCGATTCCCTTGTGTCTAGAAATATTGACAATTTTGCAGAAATTTGAAACCAAATACTGTTAAATGCTAGTGCAGCTGTTGCTCTTCAATTTTGCATAGAATCAGAGCTCACCAAAAAACCACCTTCATAAGGCTTGTTTTAGCTAATAAATGAGTGATACAGCGGCAGTACATATGGGACACCCTGTGTATTCGAAAATTCTCCCTCCATCCAGTTACCTTACGCGCTATATGCTTAATATGCAAATTTCTTGCATCTCTTGCTGTTCCAATCATTTCACATAGAATATAGTGCAATAAACAGTCACTCACCGAAACTCGGGAAGGGTGTAAACGTGATTCAAAGCGCCGAAAGAAAACAGCATAACGAACGCCACCAATTTTCCATCATCCTTGCGTCTTACAGCGACATTTGGCAAATGAACAATCTTCGATTTCGTGTTTCGACCATCTGGCGCCGTGGCAATTGTCCAAGTTTCATTGACAAGAGTCGCGTCTTTTTCTGCATCCAGTTTGCTGAATTCAAACCCATCTGGCAGCAAAACATCTTTCTGCTGCATTTTTATTTGCTCGTCATCACTTATGTAGAAAGTAACTGACTGTATAGTTGGAGAGGAGAAGTCAAATTTCTTTGAAAGATATTTCCGGGCGTGTTCGCTCAATTCGCTTTTTGTTGCATGCAGGACGAAATCATTGAATTCTTCAAAAATCTCGCTAATCTTGTCAAGCAACGAGTCCAAGTCGACTATCGTACCACAATTAAGCAACTTGAAAGCTATGTATGCTCTAAATTTCATCAGTTATTGTTATATCAGAGTAAACTTAAAAAACCCTTTAATAAAAAACAATATAATAATATCTCAAGTTTTGGTCTTATCACGAGAGGCTCAGCTAGTAATTAGTAGGCATCTAAGGTTTTCCCCTTTCCCTCTCAGAGATCTGTTTCAACTGGATCATAACCACGGAGTTTGCGGTATTCGCAAATGAACTTATCTTTCTCAACAAAAAGGGGAGCAGGGATTTGCGGGGGTCGACTAAAAGAATGCAAAAGGGCAAAGGCGAAGAAAGCCTCAAACAGTTTCCTTACCGCGTATATTTGTGCCGCAGAATCAGGACCATAGCTTTAATTAAATCTGTATTTTCATCATTGCAATAAGCAAAAACTTCAACTCTTGCATCGGGATAGCCCATTTCATTGCAAACTTTTACCGCAAAGTGCACATCCAGCAAATCTGGATCAACACCTATGAGCTGTCTTAGTTGTGCCAGTTCAGCGTCCGTTTTGAAAGTGCGCAGCATATTTGTTCAGCAGCAAGATAAAGTGAACTATGGAAGAGTTAAAGGGGAACTCCAGCTCTATCTCTAGGGCGTTTATAGTAAATTGTTTTTAATAACGCATGACAAACTGGCTTCGTAACATGCCACTTTCTGCAAAGCTACCTTACCATTCGTTGCTAATAACAATCTACGGTATATAGTTCAGTGCTAGAGGTAGCCGGAGTTTCTCTTTAAAGGTGTTCTTGACTAGGTTTCCCTTAATCAGAGTAGTCAAGGAGCACTGTTGTGCTACAGTAAACTACGTTAAGTTCGGATACCTGCATACTTAGTTACGTCGATACCTTTTATAAATCTTCCCTTAAGAAGGTGATAAAGTTGTATTATTTTAAGATTAAGTAGCACTTTGATTTTCAAAAGTACTAGTTTTAGTTGAACTGATAACACTGTTTAACCGCGTTCGCTAACAATCATTACGGCAAAGTCAGCTATGTTACCATAAATATTTTATTTATAGAGCACAGTTTGAATCAGAGTTTTAATCTCGTTTCATCATGAAATTTTTCATTCCCTGTCATGTTTTTAAAAGTTAGTTATAAAAATACATTAGTATAGCGCGATTTAACTTAACAATGAAGTGATAGAAAGAATTTCATTTTTGGAAGCTCTAATATTCTGAACAAAGAAGTTTTCTTTTTGAATTTTTATCATGAAAATAAGAGAGATCAGAGCAAGGCGGTATGAGACGAGTATAATCAAACAACGTCTAACATAGATTCACACCACCTCCTATGTATTCAATACGGCCAGGCAGGCGACCCTTCAATGGTGTAACATTGCGTGACCTAAATTTTATTTCCACTTTGCCCAATGATAAACTCTTTGACGCATGTTACAACTGCTGATGCGCAGGCGCTGAAGTTTGCACGCTATTTACGCAGCATTCAGAAGTGCTTTCAGATGTTTTTCATGCTTTCAGTTAAAATTTTCAGCGACGCTTTTGATTCAAACACAGAGTTCTTTAGCCAGCTACGCTATGGTACAGTGCGAGGTAGAATACTGGCGACAAAAAACAAAAAGCATTACGCTGATCGCGATGTCATTGACCGAGTGATACGCACATCTGACGATTATTCGTGGAATTTTATAGTGAGGCAATATTTATATAACAACAAATAGTGATAATAATGGACAGAAAATAATTTCCGTTATTGTACTAAATACAGCACCAAGCGACAGTTGAATTATAATTACTTTTTTTGACAAAGCTTCTGTTTACCATATATTCAACGCGCCAGCCCGGTCCTTGGCTACATACCAATTCACGCATGATGTAGGTGGGAGCGCAAGCTACGAAAGGGCGTCATCCAACAAATACTAGCCACGTCATGCCATGAAAACTGATTTTGAACTGCGCGCGCTTAGGCTGCATACCGCAAGCGTAGAATGGGCGAGTCCGTATGGCGGGGGCCACAGAGCACGGCTTGCTTTTGAGAATATGAATCCCACATCATATTAGCTGTAACTTGGTACAATATTCAAAATAAATATATGTTCTTTCAAACGCAGTTTAGCGTTTTTTACCGTAATTATGAACATGAATCGTAAGCAACTTTACGGGTCATGGTACACCGGAAGTGCAGCATTGGGTTCAATTAGCAACCATGCATCCGGCAAGCGATTGATCAGCGTTCGCTCATCATCTTAATAAATTCTTCGTAATCTATTTCTCCGCTGCCGTCCACGTCAACTTCTTGAATCATTTCTCTGACTTCCTCATCGGAGCACTGCATGCCCATGTTCGCCATGAAGTATGTAAACTCCTGCAAATTTAAAGTTATTTTAACAATTGTAGCCACTCAATCATAATTGCATTTTACACCGCATTTTGATCAAGACTATTTAGGGCACTTTTTCTGGACAAGTTTTCTCTGGAAATGAAACAAAAAGCCAGATTTGGATCACACCATGGAAGGATTTATTTGCTTTGCTACTGATTCGCGTCTATTAATCTGCAACCACCCGGTTCCCACTCGCTCTTGCTCGAACAAAGTTACACCGAATTTTATCTACTACTTCGCCGCGCTGCACTCATTGGCTCCACTACGAAATAACAATCTTAACATTTTTATAAATTAATTTAATCGAAACGAATAGTGTTCATTTAATTCAGTGAACAAGTTAAACTTGGAAATTAATAAGTAACCGTATATAACTGAATAGAACCCCCGGGAATTAGTATTTTGAACTGCTCTGAGAGAGAAAGAACTAGAAGGGGGAATTCTCTATTTGCTGCAGAGCATTCGATAATTAATTAAATTAGTATGGATTTGTTAATGAGGCAAACCTGAGAGGTGATGATGCCGTTGCCATCCTTATCGAACACGCGAAACGCTTCTTTTATCATCTCAGAGTCAGTCTTGATCATTATGCGCTTCATCATGACGCAAAATTCGGGAAAGTCAATAACTCCGTTTCCGTTGAGATCCACTTCGTTGACCAGCTCTAGAATTTCCTGCAGCGTTTCTGTTCAGGAATCACTGTTTTTAACCCAGTATTTATAACAATTATACTTTAATAAGGATACTTTCCAGTTCAAATCAATATGAAATGTCATCACTTCGATTGCTACATAACGTCTTTAAACTGGAAAGTGGCCTTAATAAAGTGGATATGATATATGAAGGATTTACATCTTTTTTGATACATGTCGCGTTTACACCGAGCTATGAACAATTATTTATTCCAAAACTAATGAAGCAGTTTTGTTTCGATCTGATACCGTACTGTTGTTCGCAGAGAAACGAAGCGTGCGGCAAAAAACTACTGACAACTTGCGGGAGTCGCGCAAATATCATGCAGTCGAAATTTATGCTGGATAGCAAACTTGTGACTCTATTGTCCCACGCTTAAGCCTTTGTTCACATGCCCTATATTAGTGGGGACAGCCGTACGGCATAATTTTGACGCCTTTTTTGCTCATGATCGCCACAAGCGCAATTAAAAATTTCCCAGTTCGAAGAGCCTTTGCAGTTTAGGTGAAAGGTCGTGAATTCGAGTCCCATCATGCCTTGTTCACTTATTTTCTTTGCTTATTCAAAATAAAGCTAAATTCGCAAACCTGTTCAGTTGGATTGTGTCCCAATGCGCGCATAGCAATGCCCATTTCTTTGCTAGAGATCGTTGCGCTCTGATCTTTATCGAACATCAGGAAAGCCTCGAGGAATCCTTCGATATCTTCGTAGCTTAGCGAGTTGATGACCTCCTCGGAGAACACCATGATCGCCGCCAGCGTCTTCGGACCTTCATCTGAGTCCATCGCTAATGCCATTTTGCTTTTATGAGCTTGTAGAATAGCACGAGGGGCGCTGGAAACGCAAATATTGGATTCATTGACTGTACAGCGGCTAAATGAAAGAACCATCAATGGGACTTTTTATTCGATCAAAACCGGTAACAATACGTCGAGTCGGCACCCCTCTTTAGTACTCTTAGCTTTAGTGACGCAGTTAGGGCCCGTCTATTCTACCATCTTGGAATGTATACTAAAAGCTCGACTTAGGGTTGGAAAGAAGGACACCGTATTTTGCCTCATCATTGTATCATTTTGTGCTTTAACTATTAACGATTGAAAAAATCTTCTATTAACCTGTTGCAACATATAAGGGGCTCTCTGCATTTCGTTTAATTATTTCTTATTAAGCGATTGCCAAAGCTAGCTTTTCACGATAAATTCAAAATGCGCCTTTATTAGTACAACATTTTGCAAAACTTTGCTCTTCCGTTTTAATTAAGCACTTTGCATAATAAAGAAAATCCCATAGTTCGTCCTAATCTTAGACATCGAATACAATCATAATAGTCCAAAAGTGTTAATCAGTGGTAAGCAAATTCATTCAGTGGAATCTTTACAAAATTACCTCAACAATACTCAAATTTCTAAATTTAGGCTAAGCGTTCGTTCAATCTAGTCCAACAGGCTTCCAGAAAACTAACTCGGAACTATAATCTTGTGACCAAGCAGCGCTCTTTAATTCACTGCGCGACAGTTGATCTGCATCACTATTGATTTAATCGGACTGTGTGGAGAGCAGCAAACCGGCTGGGAAAGCTTTACCGCTTCGCCACTCTATTGTCATTTACTGGCATCAAAGAACTTCGGCACAGGCGAGGCTGCATTATATCTCACTATCTTGTTTGAATATATTCGACTTTTGTTATACTTGCACTGAAGATGCGAGAATACAGTAGTCTGGCACCGGTTGACTATGGAGAGATATGTATACTAAGAAGTCGGCTCAAGCGACTTTCGTTAGCTGATTGTGTACACTACTTTTTGATGATGATGCTGCAGATGATCAAGTCACGCAATTACTACATTCTTTAAGTTGGTATTTCACAGAATTTCTTTGACCACTGAGTATTAGAATAAATTGTAGGTATTGAGTGCTTTCTGTTTGTCTACTAATGTGCGTTTTTGCATTGCTTTTGATGATTTCATATTTGCAAATGACGTTCATTACTCACGCTAACATCATGTATGAGTCGACTAATTGAGGAGAGCTTTTTCTTCAAGTTTTCAGTCGTAAAAGAAGTTTGAATGCAGTCTTTAATGGAGGTGAATCGATTGCGATCAAACCTTAGATATTTGCAAATGGAAAAATAAATGATAGTGGAATAAGACTATTTGCAACCTAAGCGATATGAAAAATTTAGTGAATACAAACGAGTGGAATGAGGATACACGCAAATACAAATCGTTAGTATGTATTATAAAATGCAGCGGAAAAAATAACGCAGATTACTCATTCCCTTTGCAAACAAAAGACAGGCGATCATATGGCTACGTGAAGTCTGCACGCGTCTCCAAGTGGCCAAGTCTTTAAACCGTTTGCATTAGCGTGCGCTTCGAATATAACGAAATATTGCATCCATTACATCTGTTCGCGTTTACACCAGCTCTCATTCTTCAACGATTGATTGTTTGTCTTTTGTCGGCGGATAGAATGCACAGTCTGAACACTCTTTTTGGCAGTACTTAGAAGTGGGAATAGAGTCTATTTCAGTAAACTGTGGTAACTGCAAAACAGCAGACTTGCAAACGCAGTGGTTAAGCAGAAAACAGGAAATAACCGGAATAAGCCGGAAAATGACCAATGATCGCGCTCGCGATTCGACAGTTTTAATAGTTTTATGGTATTAGCCTCTGCCAACAAGTTTTCACATCGGCAATTGACTAAAATCGAAGAATGACTATTCAGACAGCATCATTAAACATATTGACCGCTGACTGCTAGTTTCTTCTGATTTTCAGCTCGGTTTGAACTGGATTGATGTAATAGAAGACACCGTTGATCTCTCGTCGAATAGAGAAGCCTTCGTAACCCCAGTCGAATGGTTGATCATCAGTCAGCTGATATCTGCCATTCAAATTGAAAACGCTGCAGGCATTTGGATGCCACCACGCTCTAAATATTCTTTGGGATCACGTATTTTTAAACCGAAATAAAATAAAACCTTTAATTGTGTACTTATTTGGTTTATAAGATAAGTTATATTGGCTGTCATTTTGATCTCGTTGTGCAATACAAAAGGAAATGCATACTTAAGATCGATGCATTGGCGACACGTCGGCTCAAAGTTACCTGCACGAAATAGTCCTTTGAGCGGCGCTCGTAATGCAGTGACCGATCGAATATTTCGTCTTACCTTTGCTACATAACTTATGAACGAGTATTAAGCAACATGAGCAACCGATCATCAGGCTTACTAAAAGCGCAGTATAATTGTAAAATTCGGTTAGCAGGAGAAAAAAAATAGTTATTTTAATCTCCGTTTTGCTACTGAAAGGCTTTTTAAGCGCTCGAAGTTCATTATTATCTTCTATCGAAGTTACCCGCTATATGCCCTGTAAGTGCAATTCTCCGAGGTAACGTCATGATCGACGGTCTGGAAAACTTGTCCATCATCTCGACGCCAGAAGAAATCATTTGAATGGAGCTTGCTAAGGTTCCCTTCATTTGCCGTTGAGATGTGCAGCCTGTAGCTCTGAGTAGCATTATCTATCTAAACTGCATTATGGATTGTTTGAAGCAGATGAGATAATGATATGAAACTTTGGACGATTTGAAGGAGCATCTTTGAACCGACATTTTTGCCACGATAGTGAGGCAGCGATAATTTGAAATCGTAATCAATGTCATCGCTGAATTGGAAAAAGTTCTTTTTGACTTGGAAAGTGTCCTTATTAAAGTGGAAATAGTATAACTTAAAGTCAGTTCATCAGCCACAGCTAAAAGAGATTTCCGGAAACTCACCAGAACCCGAGGAGACCGGCATTTCCTTTTTCTACCCAAATGATGTTACCTGAAAAGTCCATTCTCCGAACCAGTAGCCATTTGGATCGAACTGCGCGCCGCAACTGTAGTCGGTATTGTTGCAACGATTTCCCCTGACATCAATTCTTAATGTAACGTTGACGTCTTTCGTACTCAGCACATGAATTTGATCGAGGCCTAACCAGAAATTTTCCTTCAGCCCGCTGCCGAAGCCATTCACATAGTCTGTCCATAAACGATTCCAAAACACTGTTTGATTGTTGAGACGTCTAAAACTGAATTAATATTAACGTTAGTTGATAGATTACCGATAACCGTGTAATTATATTTCGCTCTCTATTTTAACTTCCTTCTTTAACTTTTGGGAGACAGCTGAATCGAAGCTACTGCTTAGGGAATGAGTCATCTCTGTAAAACCGATAGTGGTAGGGACATAATAACCATGAAGGACAGAGGATAATTGCGAGACAGTTTCATCCAATCGCGGTGTCTGCCGTCAAGAGAATAAATATCCTGTAGGAAAATTTATTTTCAGCACACAATGCCTGAAATGGTTTTCGTTAAGCGGCCTACCAATGACCATAGTACTGTACGCTTGAACCTGTTTTGCTAACAAAGGCGGTTTATTCGCCATTGATAAAGCAATATTGTCTATCGAGATTTTTGTAAATAAGCAGCCGTTGCACTTCTCTTTAAGTTGTCTTTTGTATTCATGCAGCGTGCTCGTGTTCCATGTTTATTCATCCTATATCTTAATAAAGACTGACCTTTGAATTACGGTGTAACCTCCACCATCGGTGTGCATATCGCAATAAACGTTATAAATATCCGTTTTACGAGGAGAAATTTTATATATGCCATCCGTTGTTTTTCCGGCTATGAATCTCCAGTCGTAGCAGTCAGTCATTGTTGGTAATGCAGTTGTCACTGATGCAGAAGAAGTAGAAAGGACAGTTGTCGATTCCCTGTTTGGATAACTTTCGCAAATGAAACAGTTCTCTGTTTGACAAGGTTGAGTTTTCCATTTGCCTGTGGTTCGAGTTTGGGCAGAGACACATTGATTGCTGAGGTCTGGTTGGCCTAAAGAACTGGCAGGACTTGAATGAATGTTAGAAGTTTTCTAGTTCAATTGGGAGTAAATGGTTACAGACCTTGATTCCAGTTAGCATATGTAAAAGGTCTCCCATCAGACCACATGAACTGGTTGGTATTATTGAAGTCATTTCCGCCAATCCACAGTTGATCGCACAAAATAACCGACGAAGTTTCGCAAGTTATTGCTGAAATTAAATGGCACGACTACTATTAGTGTCTTAAGGCCTGCATTGTGGCAAATTATAAGCTGTATTTATATACGTAAAACTTTCGAAATATTTTGGAAAATCATATCACAAATACTCAGACTCTGAAGTAAGGAATGAGGGCTCTCTTTCACTGAAGTTCAGTAGCAGAACGCCGAGATAAGTCGGTCGAGTAATGAAGTTACGCTATATATGACAACCTGTTAAAGATGGAAGACGCAGTCTACTTTTCTCAGATTTCAGTCACTGGACTATAGTGAAACGGGATTTTAGTCTGTATTAACTTCTAGTTTTAAAAACTTTCCACGGAACGAGATCACTTCCAGGTGCATATAATTTTCACTACAGACACAAAGCAATGATAGACGATGCCAGAAGCGAAACTCACTTACCATCGATGTTGGATTGTTCGAACGCCGACAAAATTGAAGTGAGGTGGGCGTTTGGCGCCGAGTTTTCACAAAATGCCTCAGCGTCCGACCAAATCTTTTTGCTAACATTTATCGAGTAGCACTTATTCGAGTCGGTTGATGACTGCTGCCAGCCTTCTGGACAGGGTAGGGATAGACAGAGCGAAAGTTGAAGAAGAAAGAAAATTAATAATTTTTCCATTTCAGTTAAACGCCAACTCTAGTTAAAAACACACTGGACTGCATCTGCGCATCAGATTGCGTAAAATCCTATTTCCGCATTCGTTCTTGCTAAAATAAACTCAAAGTCGTCGAAAAATGCGAATAAACAAAAATAACATGAAATGTTCATGTCGTCAAAAGTTGCCGCAGTGTAATTTATTGATCAGCTTCTGCGTACTAACTAGCAAGAACGCGTCATAATTTATTTCAGATTATCGAATTCCATTGCTCTAGTAACCGGTGATCTTCGCTTTATTCACTTTTTAGACTGCTTTTAGCTCCTTTCAAAAACGTTGCCACGAAATTCGAATGTAAAATACGAAAGTAAAAACGAACGCTAAGTAGAATTTTACGCTATCGCATGGATTTTTTTTCAACTTGATTTATGACCAGCCTTCTCCAGTAAACATTATTGAATGCTATATTTATGAGACCGCTTGCCATATATAGCTGCGCACATCAAGCAAGCGAAAACTGAACAGACGGAACAGACCTCTCATGACTCTTTCCAACTGCCTGAAATGGGGGCCTAGTTGAAGAGATATCTGTTTGAAAGGCTCTATTCCATGTTAGTCGATAATAAATATGCAGCATTAAGAGGTTAGGTCAGTTAGTAAAGTATATGCATACTTCCAACATGCTAGCCAACGCTAATATATGCTCTGTTACTGTCAGCAACTTTGCGTTTTAAGGTCGTCCAGTGTTAGCGTTCGCACGACTCTATGGCGCTGTTACAGGAAGCATGTGATATGTATCAGCTGCAACGTCGATGACGCATTGAGTTTGGTTGCGCAATACGGCCCAAATACGCTTACAATCAGTGCGGTTTTGAAGCGGTGGTCTTCAAGAAATTTGTTTCGACATCTTCATGAGAAATTCACGGAAGTTCAACAATGTCTCAGCTTCCTTATTCCTGTGTAAAACAGCATCAAGGGAATGTCTAAGCTTGTATTAATGACTTTTCATACTCCTTGGCAATGGGACGCTCGATTTACTAAAATTTATAGGGAATTTTGGGCTTATGTAGTAAAATAAGCAAGAGTTTCATGATAAATATTAGATCGACCCAAGAGTTCATGCACAGATGTGCTTATTTTCTCATCGGTCGCTGAAGCACTGCGGCAGAGACATACATGAGGCAGATTGCAGGAACAGACGCTTCGAAAGCCTCTTGATATGTTCAGTTTGGCTATTTCAATGCTATATTTTTAGCCTTTTAGAATAACGTATAACGACACGCTTGGTATATTTGTTGCACTCTATTTATTTGGGGTGGGCAGTTACACATTTGTTAATTAGCCACACGCGAACCGACAAAGCGATATTCCCCACTGACAAAAAACTGTCAGAATCTCAAGCAACATGTTTAATCATTTCGGCAAAGAGCAAAAAAATGCCATGTGTGATGCTTTGGATGTGCAAGGACGTTTGAGCTGACTTAAAATGTTTCTTTGTAACTTTTCAGCGCGATATGTCTCAAGGCTGCATATGCTACTTGGGGTTCGTTTGCACAAGCACTCACCTAGACGTGTTAGGTTACCTGTCGCCTCATAGTGAGGTTTCGCTGGAAGGGACGAAAAGACTGAATAGGAGCAACGCGCGTCCGTCAGCAGCAAGCGACCTGGCCTCGTCTCTATGGGAAGCAGTGAGGCGAGAGTAATGGGACGTCAATACGAGCGGGCGACCGCGTACTCTAAAATAGTTCTCGTAGTACGATTATGGACGGGCCAGTAGGTTAATCAGCCCTTTTCGGACGCCGCTTCTATCACTGGCCTTGATAACCATTTATTTATACCCGACGCTTCAGGGTAGAGAAAAGAGTTTTCGGTTGTGTCCTATAGTAATTATTTACAAAAGTGTTCTGCAGTTGTCCCGCTCAAGCGGACGTCGTATAGCTAGCCAAGGCAGTAAGATAAGAGTCAAAAGGTCAAAAGGCGACGAGACAGTGAGGGAAGGTCTACGTTGACCGGATTTTTGACGTTTCGATTTCTTGTCTGAAAATGCGTAAGGCTAACAGTCTCTTTCAGATGTGACAAAGTGTTAAGTCTTATTTCATGCTTAACTCAATGACTAGTCTTACTGGCTTAGCTCTATGATGACCGCCTTACGAATTTTCTGCTCATCTTTAACGCTTGTGACTAAACGACTTAAAACGTAACAGTATACTTTCTAAAATGTATAGTGAGCTAAACGGTTGAGAACTGCAATTGTGAAGTCGCGTTGGTAGCAGTACTTCAGCGCGCGTGCCTAGCGCAGCGGCTACTAGCTTCCGCTGACCGGACATATTATAATGTCAAATTACTTCTGGTTGCTACTGACAACGAATCAATTCAGATCCTATTTCTGTCGTCCTAACTGCCATTGACAAGCTCATACTAGCTCCATCTTCCATTGCTACTGATATCACCAACTGTTCTTCTTCATGGAAAAATGTGTACACTAACCGCAGGATCATTTAGACAAGAGAACGATCATTGTAAGCGAAAGAGAGATATCAACCTCACGCCTTCCTTTGTACATTATTTGCAAAGTTCAGAATCAAACAACTGAGCTTGAATCTTTCATTCAAGTTTCATAGTGTTGCGCGGTATGGCACCGGGAGCTCGACCGGAGTCGCTGGTTTTTAGTGTACAGAAGAGATAGCAGTCCAGGAAGAACTTTAACTGTTCATTACTACCCCAGTTGGTGATTATCGTTTTAAAAAGGCTTCCGCTCCTTCACAGCACTCAGTCGCACGTGTACTCTCAGAAGAAAGAAAAGGGAACATTGCGATTTCCTTATTCATAATGAGTCATAAGCAGATATAAGGGTCCCATTATAAAACTAATAGATTTCTGCCCCTCCCTACACTACGTCCATCTCTGGTGTCCAGATGACATTTTACTTTATGCAACAACGTCATTGCATTGACAATGTACCTGATAGGCTTATAGAATGAAACTTTACTAGGTCTTTGCACTGAGTATTTTTTCGAAGAAATTACCGAGTTAGGGTGCGTCAGTTTTGCAAGAGCCCGCACCGCGTGTACGGAAGGTCACTGACATGAACTTGACAACCGGTTCGCATTTTCCTATCCCCTCAGGGACAGAATCGCGAGAAGACCATTGATATAAATGGTACTCACCGTGACCTTGTGCATGTCTCGTCGAATGTCCTCTGCTCTACCATCGCATGCGGTTAAAGGTAGTTTAACTCGATCGGTGTGCATCAAATTGTGAAACTGCCGTAAGCGCTGAGAATCCACCTATGATTCAGGGAATTTTTCTCTTCGGTGTCAGCCGAGAAGAACAGGCGCGCGAATAAATAAAATAGTTGGCTATTTGCAAATTATCGCCGATTAGCACTGACTTCTGCCGACGTCTGCTTAAGATTTATGTGCGATCAGGGACATAACTTTCGGACGTCTGAGTATTCGAGTAATTGTGTCTGTGCAAATTCTAATGTATAGTCTCGTATGTGAAGAGGGATCATCTGCCAAAGATGAAAACTATATTCAAATAGCATAGGGTGTTTAAGAAGAAATGTGCCGCCCAGTTGCCCATATCTGTAGGATATAATTTGCTAGGAACGTAATTTTGTGTTTGTATCATCAGTGTAAGAAACGGTGCCTGTTCTTCTTAGCGTCAAAGACAGTCTGTTTACTAACTGTAGACCAAATTTAAGACGTCAAAACACGTTTGTTTTGCATGTTTACTCGCGCTCACTAAGACGAAAACATATTTTTTGACGGAGACGATCCTTACAAGTAGGGAGGGGGATTCGGTCGGTGTTCGAAGCCCGAGAGAAAGTCTAACGGCTAAGAAATGAGTGTTTAATGCTTCCTTTTTGTAGTAGTCATATACTAGCAGGATAAAAAAGCGAAAAACTGTTGATTTGTAGCTGTCAATTCCTTAACGCAACCATTCGTTTCCCTTCACCGAATGCCCGCGCGTCCGTGTCCGTTGCGCTCGCTGACCACGGCCGCCAACAAGTGAACGACTGGAAGTCTGAACCAGGCATCTCTGCTCTGTTGGCGTCGTTTCAAACGAGAAACGACCGCCGTCGAGCGATGTAGGCGGCGCGCGGCCACTTCCGAACGCACGATGCGCAGGTCGTTAGAAACAGGTTTCGTCGTCCATTCGCTGTGTTAATCCCCAATGCATCTGTGTGTTTGGCCGGCGACAGGTAGTGGGCGGCGTCGGTTGCGCTGGTCGCGAGTCGACCATTGCTGCTGACCAATTCAACTTGTCCAGCGAACCCGTCAGCGGCGTTTCGCAGTTGCGTCGCTTCGCAAATGCGTACCTCTACTGGCGCCCGGCGTATATGATTATATAGTCGCTCACTTTCTAAATTATCGTTTAATCAGATTTGAATTCAAGGTCTCTCTTCATGCGAGTGTGGCCTTCAGTGAAGATATTTTCCCACAGGTAGTCAGATGCCGCGACGGCATACACTTGTCGAAGCGAGAGCGACGATTCTGGTCGCATTGCGTTCTCCTAAGGAGCTCCACCATCGATGATGCACTGTCCTAGGTTTAGGCGTAGGATTAGACGTTGGTTTTAAACCTCGACGCTGGGGAAGATATGAGTGCGCGTATCGTCCGCGGTCGTCGAACTCTCTGAATTGTCGATCTCGCCGTCACATATATACATATATATTCTCAATTTCTGACCTCAGCTGTGCTCTATCAAAAACAAATTTGCAAAAAGATTGATTAATCCAGGTTTCCATTAGTCGACAAAATAAATATTCGATGCAGATACCCAGGTGACTGACATTTAGATGTATTAAATTCCATTAACGCAGTATTATTCCTATAGCACTCTGCAAATACTCCGATATCAACGACCGCGCTGTGACTTGATAGTTGTATTGCTGTCCACTTGATGTAACCGTTAGGTCGGGCGGAGCGGCGCGGCGCGACGCTATGTTCTACGAGAGAGATCGTCGTCCGCTGCGGTATTTGCCCCGCCGGCCGTGTAGACAGCGAGCTCGTTGTATATTGACAATGTTTCGTCGTAGCACCATTTGGACATTCCCACACCGCTGCGCTGTCTCAGTATAGCGAATACAAGCAGATGTTATAGCACTGTTCTAGATTTGAGCACATTTTTTATTCGATCTTCCTATTGAGATCATATTCAAAGCGGTTTAGGTCTTAAAAGTATTTATTTATTATGCAATAGTAGACTTCCTTGCTTTACGTAACGACAGTGTTTTAGGTAGGACAAGTTCAATGTTTCGCAGTTCTGAGCTCAATTTCTAAATAGTTGTTTAGGAAATGTCATAAATTGTTAGGTGGACTAGTCGTGTCAGGGTTATGTTGCAATCAAATATTCATCGTTGGATTAGTGAAGTTGAACAGGAAGGGACAGAACTGCAGTTTAAACAGAAGCTGGCAGAGAGCAACGGGCAACTTCTTGCTTTGCATACGTCGCTGTCAATGCCATATTAATAAAAAAATAGATTAGCAATTAAAGAGCGCTTTATGACGCTGCAAACCAGCTGAGACAAGAAAATATGTAAAATAGTGAAAATCGTATAAATTATTTACATAAATGAGCTTAGGCTGTTTTAAAGTTTGCTAAAGATTAATGTAAAGACGTGTTTCTTTTCAGATTAAATAGCAAGTCACAATTTATTTAGCTGATTAGCGCTTCTACCAACCGCTGTCGCTTAAAAAAATGGCGCTGCACTATGCGGAAACTCGGCACGCCGTCCAAATTGCAGAGCGTCGGGTGGACATTACGACAACGGAACGGAATGCCGGATATATTGCCGACTCAGAGAGTTTGCAGAGCGCTCCTCTTGGCGTCGCCTACACCGACTCGATGAGTGGATCTCGACAGAATCTGGTCGGTTCGTGTTCTTTCATGTCCAGACGTCTTTTTCATAACATTTTAAAACTCGCTACAACTGTTGTGATTACAATTGTGCAAAGTTCGCGAGTGTCAATTGATTTTTATGTGCGCGTTACAAACTTAATAGAGTCTATTTCTCACCTATCCGGCTATCTTGCTTCTCGCCGATGCAATCGCAATAGTTGCGATAACATTGGCCTGTTTATAATTAAGCTGATGCGGCTATTTTAATTTTAAATGTTTGCAAATGATATGATAAGCTAATATTTGTTTATGTCGCTTAATACTTGCATCTTTTGCGCGCGGTTTGAGATGAAAACCGCAGCATGAGTTTCCTTATAAACAGGTATTTACAGTTCCATGAAACAGGCGACAGGTATCGGATGGTATAGCAGTAGAGTCTGTTAGACACTGTTGTAAAGCTAACCCAAATCTACTAACAAGAATTACCGTTTTTGGCCCACTTTACTTCAGTCTTAGAACACGTGTACCAGCTCATATCAGGGAATCAGAATAAACGCAAATTAAATAAAGTAGTTCTTAAAATATGACAGAAAGTGTCGTAGAGTTGGAAAAATCTTACTATGCGTTCATTTTGTGAGTTTTTTAAATAAAATAAATGAATATATGTAAATAAGCAAGCATTTGAATACCGTATTCGGCTATACGCCGATAAGATACGGCTGCATTTGTAAATACAGGATACTTGTAGTGCAGATATATCCTGATTCGCGTATTCCAATGTCCTTAAACTGAAATTTTGCCATTTTCACTTAAAAAACAACACTTTCCAGTTCAAAATAGAAATTATCTAGACCAAATCAATATGCAAAATAATTTTTGAACTGGAAAGCGTCTTTGTTGAAGTGGAAATGGTATATCAGTGTCATAATACTCTTAGCTGACGCCGCCGACCGTCATGTAGTGTTTACAAGTCAAAGATTCTCCTTAGTATCCACTCATAATCTTAAATGTTAATATTTTTTTAGGCACTACAGACCACAATCAACGCGATGGAGAATCGAACGATTACTCGCACCGATCAGCCGCCACCGTACATCGACAAAGATCGCTCAATTGAAGTCGGTCGATATGCGTTGTTCGATCTTCAAGGGTCAGCCGACGGCTACAAACCGCCCGTCTACATTCCCCTCGCTAAGGAATTGGCGCCGCAGCCGTTTTTCGTCAATGCTGGTTGGTTCATTTTTGTTATATTGGGTTATTAGAGAGGTAAAATTCCGTGGTAGTTTAGTGATAGGATTCATGGTTCTTACCTATAAAGATCTAAGTTCGATTCCCGGCAATGGGTCTCCCGGTGGCAGGCATGCGATAGCCAACAGAGGCAGCCTACCGTTGTGATGGTATTAAAGGACTTCTTAGCAAGATCCGGATAGCGGACCCTGCGACGACGCAGGATAAACGCTAGGACTGTTGGGGAGCTGGCAAATTTTCCCTCCTTTAAACCCCTTGACCGAAATTCTGCTTTCTCTCTATTTAAAAAATAGAGTATGAACGAGCGTATTATACGAATAATGTGGTGCCTCAAGAAATAGTAAAGATGATTTTAATTTGTTTAATTTTGACTACTGCTTTCCCCAACTCTGATCACAAAAATTGCTCTCTTACATCACACAATCAATAGTGTTGACCTTGCAAAAAATTTACAGAATAAATTAAGTTACACCTCTTGCCGTATCATTAGAATCACTTCATGCCGTAATAAGATCAGTTACCTTTCATTCTTTTCTTTTTAGGTGCGGCCGACAACGGCATCCGACGCTGTCCCATTATTGCGGCCATCGTCATTATTGCCATCTTATTGATTATCGGCACAGTTGTGGTTGTTCTTTTGGTCAATTCAGACAGCAATCGGCGATCGCCGTGCATGAGCACTAATTACTAACTGAAATATGCGCTAAGAGATGTAACATTTGAACCTTCTTGTACAGCGCATCTTGTTTCTCTGATCTGAATTCAAAATTTCTCTTTCCATATTATTGCATAAAACGGTATATTATTTTCAAAAGCGTTCTCATTGATTGATGAAATGGTTAAAAGTAATTAACTGATACCTTGAAACTGACTGGTTTTACCGTACTCTAGATTATGCATTCGTAAATATTCAGTTTCAAATTCGGATTCAGTTGTGCTAAGAACTTCTGCCTCAAGAATGGCAGGGACACCGTTGAATACGCCGCAGCGAGATGGAGAGATATTGTCGCTCCAAAGAGTTACGCAACCTGGTTCACAATGCAGCATTGCCCCTTGTTGTTTTATAGCTGATGCTGATTTAATTCTATTGTCCATTTCCATATTACGCCATTATCATTTCTGTACTGCCAAGTGTGCTGCCGAACTGCAACAGTTATTGCCCATTGCATTTACGTTTCAAATTGTGTATCAATATAAAATATGCATGTATACAATTTGTGTATGCATTACCTGTTTGTTCGCTTGCATTAAACTGTGCTGTTGCTTTTCTTTTTGATATTAAAACGAAGAAAACAGTTCTTTTCATCAAACCACATTCATTTGCCAGTCCAAATATCGAATGGATATGATAACTACGCGAGATTCAGTATTGATATCTTTGTATTAACCAGTTCTGATCGAGAAACACATTCCTTTTTTATTTAATCGATCATCTCTATAAGGTATCGGCACGCTCCTACTTTCATCCTGGTCACCTCTGCGTACAACTTTGAACTTCAGACCGTGAGCGAGTGATGTAATGAAAACGAACAACGTTTTGGTCTCCACTACTAAACAGACAATAGCTAAAGAACTAAACTGAACTGTGATTCGATAGTCGAACTTCTGCGTAGCAGCTTGTTTCTCTGTTTGTCAGCTTTTTAACATCTAAAATGTTGTGGAACTAAAACGCCATTAGAAATAACAAATCCGCCAGTTCTGGTTCCCGTTCTCGTCTAGCACATCCTTTTGGCATAAATCCGGTTCTCATAATACCAATTCTGGAACTGGATGCGAAACCTTGTTGAATACGAGCACTGGTTTTCTCACAAACAAGCCGAGAGACCAATTTCACAAAACTGTTGCAATCACAACTGGCGCGCTGACAATTGCAGAAAGCGCAGTGATTGATCCGATGTGGCATTTTGAGTAGAGTTTTTTACGCGCGCACAAAAACTGCCCTATCGCCGCGCTTCCCTCAATTGCAATCGTACGAGTTGTAATCGTAACGGTTTCGTGACACTGGTCTCACGCTTACTTACGAGAAGTGCCCAAATGTATGCGCTACGGGCATCACACTGAAGAATACAAACTTTCGATCAAATTTTGAAGCTTTGGAAGGAGAAACAGTGCCTTATCGTCAAACTACAGTATAATGAAATGAACATCTTAATAAAATAGCCAGTGCTTATTTCGTGTCAGTTGGATTTGTCCGAGAGTTCCTGTTGTACGTAAAGAAACAACTTCACCGCTACATCTTAGCTTAATGATAACAGCGTTGAGCAAAAAAGTAGTGCAATAAAAGAGATGAGGATCTTAAAACAGTTTTCATAGGGGATCGCCTAGAAATAAGCGTCACACATAAAGTAACATGTCCCCTCAAAGCTTTGCAGCCTGCGCATGTGTAAACGCATATTAACGTTCATCATCTTTTCTTCACGTCATAAATGGCTGCAATCTGCATATTTTGACATCAAAACCGTTGCATGTTTACGAAACCTGGCAATCGTTGTTTTGCATCAGAAGCATTCAATAAATGATACGAATGGCACAACTCAAAGACTAAGACCTGGCGTTATACTGATAAAGTAAAGGATATAGATAGTAAATCAACAGTCAAGCGGTGGCCGGTACCCGAGAATATTAGCGTGGAAAAGCCCGGATCATTTTAATTTCGGGAACAGTGTCGATCAGTCATAAAGCGCGATCGTAATCAATCAAATTAAACGTTCCGGTCGGCCTCTCGACTCGTGCGTGCTGACGACTCACGTCGCTCGTAATTGCATTTAGGCATTCCCGTGACAGCTATTGGGTTCCGGCCTTCGCCGTACGGCTTATCGACCCGCCAAATTCTCTCTCTCGCTCTAGTGCTTGTTCCAATTTAAAACGTTAGTTCCTCGAGTTGCGTGCCCCTCCTATCTGTATTTGCGCAGAACAGCCGTGGAGTTAAGTGAAAGCCAAGAAGTTGACTCTCTTCTCATTACTGTTTACTGTTAGAGGCAAAATCTCCGTCGAAGTCTGCTTTGATAAGAAGACGCGCGATTAATGTTTTGAAAATAATATAAACTTTGCATAATTACCTTTCCCAGTTTTCCGTTTTTGTCAACTTTGCCGATTTCAGTCGAATCGGTCCTGAGCTAACACTCGGTTGCTAAAAAGAAGACGACATTGATTTTCCGTTGGATGTTTATTGGTATTGTAAAACTAATAATATCAATTATTGAAAAGAAGGTTATATCATATTATGGCGCCGTCAATTAATGATATCATCAACTGACGATGATGTGTCATTGTCAGCAATCCTGGAATCGTCAAATTATCCTCTAGCCTTTGCACTGTCAATACCTTGTAAATAGGAAGAACATTTTTTTTCTTTTCTTCCTTAACGTTTGTCCCGCTATTCGCAGGGTCCGCTTTTTGCTAGTGGGTATGAGAACCCGCCATTTGGATAGCGACAGTTGAAAATCCTATCGGCCGTCGCATACCTGTCACCGGAATGTTGGCAGTGTGGAAACTTTTGCAGCTAAGCTGCTACCTATTCCCCGACCCACGGAAGGATGAGCACCTTGGTTGGGTGAGGGGCCGCCCTCAGCGAGAATTGAACCCGCGTCCTCGAGACTGATGAGTGATGGTTTACACCACTACACCAATCGACCCAAATAGGAAGAACATATTATCATTAATTCTTATGGAAGAATAATTCTACATCATTTGACTTTTGAATATTATGATATTAACACGATATGTTGTCGTTTTCAATTAATAATTCCATTAGTATTTGATGAATGTTATTATTTGCGATTAATTTTATTAGCATACAACTGCAAGTCCTAGTGAACCACTTAAACACATCATATGAGTATGGACATATTCCCAGGGGCATTGTTATAAAATTAAAATTGCATTGCCATTTTTAAATCTATTACGAGAGCGTTAGCATTTGTTGGAGGCTCACAAAGTTAAGAAGACTTCAATATGCGTTGAAGTGCTGAATAAACATAGAAGCAGTATTTGCAGACTAAAATTGTTTGCTAATGTATTAACGCGCGAAGTAGTGGTAGAATAGTTTCATAAATTTTAAGCTATCTAGTGAAATTTTTTAGCATGAACGGCACGGATAATCGCGACCACTATGCCATTCAATCATACAATCAGACGCTGCTGGTAAACGTAAGCCGCATTGTGTTCGGATTTTTTGCTCTGCTTGGTAATGGTTTTATTTTGTATATTATTGCCATAAATCCAAGCATTCGAAGAAATTTGTGCAATCTGCTCATTGGCATTCTTGCATTGGCTGATTTTTGGACAGGTACGCTTTTGTTGGTCAAAAATGAAATATAATAATACTTCATTAAACAACATTTACAAACCAGAGTGCTGCAGTTTTGGTACATTCTATTAAGATGCGCTTCTGAAATCCTAAAGGCTTTAAGGGGAAAAGAACTTTCAGCGAAAGACTAAATGTTTCGATTAGATTTCGTTCTATCAATATTCTT
This sequence comes from Plectus sambesii, assembly GCA_002796945.1. NCBI lineage: Eukaryota > Metazoa > Nematoda > Chromadorea > Plectida > Plectidae > Plectus > Plectus sambesii. The sequence goes on along the minus strand of NIUQ01001406.1, from coordinate 4,174 downwards.
AAATATAATGATGAAAGGCGTGAATAGTTTTGCTGGCAAACAAATGGACTGAATAGTTCTTGGTTTTTCGATAGAATTGGAGTAGAATATGATGCATTATTATGACATTCGTAATTTATCAGAAATCAATAATTTCAGGAGCGGGTTTGTTAGTTTGTTCTAGTATAACCCTCGGCTTTCAACTCGCAGAATATTTCGAATATACGATGTTGGACTGCATTATTCTACAATATATCGCTGTGTCCGGTGTTCAAATGAGTCAGATTGCAACCATTTTCATTGCTGTGGATCGTTTAAAAGCCGTGAGAGAGCCAATGCTCTATTCAACTCAGAACCGAACTTGGCGATTTTCATTGGCGCTTGCAGTTACAGTTATTTATTCGGTAATAGCAGCAGGATTCATTTTCGTCGGCATCGATTATAGTAAACATCCAGACCTGTGCCAAAGCGGAAGCGTTCTTAGTTTCTATTTCGCTGTCTACTGGCAATTGTTTTCTGTTGCTGTCGCTCTATTCGTTTTCGTATGCTATGTAAGTACCGTACATATATTATCGAATAACTTGAAAAATGTAAGCAACGAGCTCTTTTCTCGCGAGCTAGAGAAGCAAAGAATCGTGTTTAAGTCTATTTCAATTGTTTTGACTCTTTATGGATTATGTTGGTGTTTGCCGAATTTCATTTTCATAGTGGCTAACTTGCTGGGCGCTGACACAGCGCTTAAGGGAAGACTTTCTCCGCTCATTGCCGTGGGCACTGGCATTTATTCGAGTTCTAATGTAATTGTTTACGCACTGAAGCATAGGGAGTTAGGGGCGGCGATGCGTAAAGTGTTCTTCAAGACGACCAAAACATCTGCTGACCATTCTTTGCTGCCTCAACACAGGAAAGAGAAGGACACGGATAGCAAGTGATGTGTGTATAATTGTTCCTTGCTACCACAAATGCTACTTCTATCATTCTTTGCATGCAACTGTCTTTTGAATATCCACCACTATTTATATTGCACCACTTGGTAGAATTTGAATATTATTATTGGCAGCACCACTCACTCTCCTTCCGGAATAAGCAGCATTGTTGCCCTCCTGGTTACGGATAAAATGGTAGAATATTTTTCTCACTATGGCCCTATTTCGCCAAAGCTCAGTAACTGAAATTTGAGAAGGATCGGCTACGTCTTTAATCTTCGATAGGAGATCATATACAACTGAAATTTGATACTCAATCAGCTGTGCTTGGATTTCAGTGACCAAGCTAAAGTGAAATAGAGCCGAGATATTGAGGTTAAAGAGAGTCACATTCATAAACCGTTAAAGCTCTACCTCGTCAGCCATTGAATAATGCTTAAATCTGTTTCTTACACTCAAAAGTGATTGTAAACATTTCTGAATTTATGTTTAATTGTATACTGCTGTTGTAATATTGCTTTTGGAAAGGCAGTTAGCTATATTCATAAGAATTGACTATTGCAGTTGTGCTGTTATTTTATTCTATTTGATGCGACAGGAAATAATATTAAGGCTTTCGTTATCCATCTCTGGAACTGTTCAATGTCCAAAGTTTCACATCCGAGCATTTTAGCCTTTATTATAAATGCGAACAAATGCTTCTATTTGTGGGTGATGCTGTTGATTGCTTGACGCTATATTTTCATTAGAGAGAAAAAGTTGTTATTCTTACTTTCATCTTGTTAAGTCAGAATGTCTTGCGTTGTTAATTTATTTCATAAAACTCTTACTACTGTTGCAGCAACCGACGCATCTGCATTAAACGATGTTTATTTGTGCGAGTGCTTTAAATCAGTCTTGTATTATTGTCCCGCAAACATTTGGGGCACCCGAGTCCATTTTATGCAAACTATTCAAAAGTTAGCAGGATACGATACTATGCGCGATTGAAATTTCATTATGGGCACTATTTATTTAAGGCTGAGGGTGGAATCCAATTATTGAAAATTTTAGCACAAAATTAGCTCATGGCATAGGAGAATCTTAGAATAATGAAACTGAGCAAAAGCGTCTCGATGTTTTGCGAAAGCTTCGACAATTCGTTGATAATACGAAACTCCGCCCACAGACTTATGACAAAGGACGCTCTCGCACTTGTGTTACATAGCAACAGAGGATCAGTTGCCATGTAACACGCTACATTTAATGATCAGGTTTTATGGATTAATCATCCAAATTCGGTTCTGATTCATGTTCTCNCCAAATTCGGTTCTGATTCATGTTCTCTTGATACCCCAAAATTGTGCTATACATAATACGTGTATCCAGTACTAACGATCCTGAACCGGAACCGGAACCTTTAATTAATTATTCGCGCTCCTCGCATAAAGAGGCTCAATGATACATATAATAGTTAAAATAGGTTACAGCATCTTATTTCGTGAATAGAATTTTTCGCAGACGAATGTCTTGATCATTATTTGGGTTTAGATTTATGGCGCGGGCATGACAGATAGGCTGTCTTTGGAGGGAAAGATACTTCCGTCAAATTTGACTAGCATCAGTAGCGAAGTATCAAGGCGCGTATTAATGTGAATTGGCACAATTTGTTGCATAGTTTGCTGTTTGAACGCAAAACTCAATTGATCGACAGGGATCCAAGATTATGCGCAGTTTGCTTGAAATAGACTCGGGTGCCACAAGCGTTTGCAGGGACAATACTGCTGTTTGATGGCGATGATGACTTTTTGGACAACTGCTTCTTTTTGGATGAGGCGCATTATTGGTTTAACGGCTATGTTAATAGCCAGAATTACTGCAGCTGGGCATAAGACAGTACTCATGTCTCTGTGCAATTACCACTTTACCCTCCAGAGAACCACAGTCTGGTGCACTGCCTCTCACAAATGAATTATTGGTCCCTTCTTCCACTAATTGAACATTAATGGTGTTGTTTATTGATCAGTCATTCTACACAACTTCTTGCCTGCTTTAAATGCTACTGATGTTGATCTCTCAGTGACTTGGTTTCAACAAGACAATGCCACTTGTCATACAGCTAATCAGTCAATGAATATGCTTCATGCGTTCTTTGATGTGTTTGAATATATCCTCAATCAGTCTATTACTAAACATATGAGATTCACTGGTGTACTGTCAAATGCCCAATACGGTTTCCTGGCTGGTTGGTCAACTGTTATCCAATTACTGCTAGCCGCTGATGAGTGGGTGGAGGCAATAGACAATGGAAATCTTGTTGACATTGCCTACTTAGATTTTCCGCGTGCCTTTGATAGCGTCTCCCACCAAAAACTGATCACTATGCTCGATCAAATCGGTCTACGTGGTAATATGTTAACTTGGATCAGGAACTATCTCTCAGGAAGATCCCAAAGAGTCAGAATTGACAGTAAAATTCTCGTCCTCCATGCCGGTTACCTCTTCTACACCCCAGGGCACTGTACTCGGTCCTCTACTTTTCCTCATTTACATTAATGAATTACCAACCATAGTTAAACATTGTTCTGTCTATCTCTTTGCCGATGACTGCAAAATTCACTTTGCATTTCCTCGCGCCGCTGCAGTATCAGCATTACAGGCCGATCTGAGCGCTATCTTAGATTGGGCAAACGCCATGCAATTGACTCTTTCAGTCGAAAAGTGCGCAATTCTCCACCTGGCTTCCAGAAAAAATACTCAGAATTTCTCCTACTCTCTTGGTAACATTAAGCTTAAAGCCGAACCTGTGGTTCGCGACCTGGGAGTTCTTATCAGTAGCAATCTTAAATGGTCCAATCAATGCAGAGAAGTAACCAGAAAGGCGGGATATTATATGTGTCAACTATATCGTTCATTCGAAACAAAATCAACAGCCTTTCTGTTACAGTTATATAAAACTTTTGTAAGACCTAAATTAGATTATGCCACCCCTGTATGGTCACCATCATTAAGAAAGGATATACTCTTAATAGAATCTATTCAACATGCATTTACTAAACGAATACCAGAGCTCAACCGCCTCCATCTGTCATACTCGGATCGGCTCTCGTTTCTAAAATTAGATCGCTAAGACTTACGCCGGTTGAAAACTGATCTTATTTTGGCCCATAAATTACTCTACAATCAATGCGATGTTAGTCAGACCGAAGTATCCAAATTGCTCCCATTCCATATGCAGTCTTCTATGAACTATGAAGGACCCAGAATTAGAGGTACTAACAAATACAGCA
>NIUQ01001405.1:0-31064 GCA_002796945.1 Plectus sambesii | reverse complement strand
GAGAGAGAAATTGCAAGACACGTTCAATTCGTACGGTCGCGTCGACCTATTGCGACCATACTTTGACGTCGACCCGAAACAAGTGCGGAACAGACTTCTGCAGTCGTTGCTGCCTCGAAAGCCATCGCAGATGCAGGTCACCAACGACATGTACGGCCCCTTGATGCTGATCCTGACTCTGGTGGCGCTGCTGCTGTACACGATGAAATCGTCGGGCTATACAGTGGTGCGTTGCTCGAATATCTTAGAGCGTATTTTGTTACCTTCAGAATAATGTGTCCCATTCGGTATATTGAATACGTTTTGGCTTTGTTCAATATAAGAGTACAGAACTTGGTATTGCGCCAAATACGACTCAAGCTAAAAGAATCACGATACAAAACCGACCCACCAACTTAAGACTTTCGTCGCACTATTGCGGTGGCAGGGTTTATGAAAATACAAACTTGTTGTCCGTTAACGCCGTGTTCACCACAAAGCCTTACCAATTAATAATCGTTTCACTGATTGCAGCAAGATGGAACATTGGTGGGAACGGCGTTCGTGACTTGCTTCAGCTACTGGCTCTTTACATCCATTGCCATCTATACACTTTGCTACATCTTCACATGTGATGTGCAAATGGTCCAAGTGTTCTCTTTGCTGGTCCGTCCTTTCTCCTACTATATCTCAACGTCTTAATGTAAATATTCATGATTTTCAGGGTTATTCGCTCTTCGGCCACTGCATTGTGGTATTGTTGACGGCAGTTTTTCACCCCGTCCATTCTCATTTGTTCTTTTATGCCCTGCTCATGATTTTCGCCGGACCTTCTTGTGCGCGGATGGTGAGTCATTTTCCTTTATTTGAATGTACTCGGTAATTTTGGCTGCTCCCCAAATTACCAGTATACGCGAGGCCACTTTACTTAATAAAGTCCTGCTTCGGCTATTAACATCAATTACAATATGCGCAGGTCGTATTCCTTGAATTAACCCATGATGAGCTGAAATTAGTCACTAGCTAGAAGGATACAGGAAAGAAGCAAGTATGTGAAATTGTAAGGGATATAATAAGAACGGCTGCGGCAAAGTAGGCATTCAATATTCCTCTGGAAGCGTTCACAGATCCTTGTTATTCCAACAGTAAAACGCAATCCTTCAATATCTTTATATCACCGCTTCAGGCTGTATTCTTGGCATCAAAAACAAGAGAAAAATCGCACAAGCTGATTCTGACCGCAGTTATTTTCTTCGTGCATCTCAGCTTTCTCACATATCTGCATTTCGGCTTTCACACAATTGTTGAAGGTTTGTTGGTTGATTTACACAATAAACTTTAATGAATATGAATTTCAGAAATCGATGAAATTTTCGGAGAGGGCGTTGGAGTGCACATCGCGACCGCCGCCGCTCAAGTCATCCCTGGCGCGGCTCAAGTTCTGCCTGGCGGTGCTGACTCCGTCAAAGTTGATCCCCCTGTCGCACTCAGCAATGTCTAAATATAATTGTTTTGCCACGCAACTCTACTGTTAATAATACGTGCAGATATCGTGTCCGAGAATGGTGATGGTCGTTACGATTGTTTGTTTTTTTGAGGGATATTAAATATTCAGCGATGGCGCTTTACCAAATGAATTATATGGTTATTACACCAGACTGAGACATATTTACACGGCATTGTGGTTTAGCTGACAGATTATCGTCCTCGTCGCATCCGGCGACCTTTTGAGCAGCGTGCCTGGAGATCAACAAAGATCACCATCGTCATCTCGTTGGATCTTGTTAATGCGGCAATTCGCGCGCTACTTTAGAGATGAACTTTGGGAATATGCCGTGAATTAATTTTAGCTGCGCGTGAAAAGCTGAATATCAATCACGTCGTTTTGTATCATTTTTAGCTAACCCCCAAGCGATCCTATCGTTCGTGGCTAATAGCAGTCTAAAGTTCATTTCGCAGAATGAGGGATGACCGGACGCGGTTTCTCTATGCGTAGTTGACGCCAAGCATTCTTTATAAAAGTGAATATCTTGTCTTCGCTCATTTGCTGTCGAATGCCTTGCGAACGTATGTACGATAAAATCGAGCGATGCTGACATTGGGTCGCTTTCATATCACGCACTTTATCTAAAATCGTACTTTGATTATATTCTCTAGCATTACTTATTAGTACGACTTTAGCTAAAGTGCGCAATATGAAATTGATCCGCTGCCCTCAATCATCAACTGTGACCCAGGCTTTATAGCACGCTAGCAGGAGGTGATGTCGGACATTTCGGCCTCGAGCAGCCGCACGGTGCGTTTGAACGTCGGCGGTCAGCGCTTCGAGACGACCGTCCAGACGCTACGGCGGCTGCCCGACACCATGCTCGGCCGGATGTTCAGCGACGACTGGCGGCCCCCCGGCGACGTCGATACCTTCATTGATCGCGACGGCCGCCTATTTCACCACATACTCAACTTCTTGCGCGATGACCACACCGCCGCCCTGCCCGAAGACGCTGATCAGCTACGTCAGTTGCTCAGAGAAGCAGAGGTTAGTTGTTGCTGCGCTTACATGCAGAGGGCTTCGTATCTTGGGCCTGTTTCATAAAGCTGAGAATTTTTGGATTGTATATAAATTTTTTATTGTTATTATCGCGTTCTCTTGCGTGGGATGAAATTTGAAGTTTGAATGTGGAATGAAAACCGAGGTTTCCTGTTCTTTATACTCAACAGTTGCATGAAGAGGCGCTGGGTAGGAAATAAAGAGTCCTTGCAAAAATACTATTTTGCTACTACTAGCAACCGAAAGCTTGATGAATACGCCGGCGGCCGCTAACATAGCTGCATTGTTAGTTATTGTATTTTCGGTTCTCCCACAGATATAAAGGGTCGGTTTCGGAGCTGTTGGGGTTCAAAGAGGTGTACTTATTCCGCGATAATCGTCCTTTCAATCCACCAATGCAAACGAGCGGTCAGAACACAACCGCTCGATGGACGAACAATAAACCATGTGACCGATCAAATCAATCTTAGTCAATCAATATGACACACACTATGTCAAAACATCGAGTGTTATTTCAGTACTACCAGCTGTGTGAATTGTCGGAGTGGTGCCGAATGCGACTGGCACTGCCGCTGCGGCCGATCAAGAACGGAGAAGTGGTTCGTTGGCGACCGGACTCCGTCGACACGTACTGGCGGACGTTCGCGCTGTCCCTGATTCAAGACGGCGTCGAGCTCGGCTTCCTCTTCGACCGCGTCGGTCGCAAGTACAACGATAAACAGACTGTTGCCACCTGCATCGGCTGCCTCACTCGCTTCGGTCTCGACACGATTACCGTTTTTGACTTCAAGATTCGTTTCGAAGAATGGGAACCCCTCAAACATCATATGCAACACATGCGCGGCATCGTTGTTGAGGTATAGTCGACTTTTTCTGCTCCGCTAAGAGAATTAACCGTTTAATATTATACAGTGAAATTCACTTATAACGGTAATTGCGGGACCGGCCAAAATTACCGGTATAAGCGAAATACCGGTATAAGCGAAACCGTTATAAGTGAATTCCACTGTAATCTCAAATTTCGTTGCTATGAAATATCATATTTACTTGTTTAGTAGGGGTAGTGAAGGCGTAAGATGTGCATCAAAATTGAGGTTAAACGTATTCGCGGTGATATCATAACTTGGCTTTTTAAGTAAAGGATCGAAAATGTTTTGTAAAATATAACTTGCATCGTTTTGCGCCGTAATTCGTACTATTGCAATTATTGTCGTCACTCTTGCACCCAGTTACACCATCTTTGCATTCAGTTCGGATACAAAAATGACAAAATTGAACGCAAAAGCTAGAAATTTCTATAGAAGACGGTGTATTAACCTAATTTAGCTTTCTTAACACATTGACGACAATGCACGTTTTTCGTTTTTTGGCGCATGGGACATTATCGATTTTTTATTTTCTAAGCTATTGGGCTAAGGGACGACCAGTACAAGATAGGTCCTAAAGCGACTCTTGCCTGATTACAATGTTTGCATTCAAAAAGCATTTTTATGGCCACAAACTCTTACGTAAAGCAATTCAAATCACGCGCCTCTAATTACGGTAGCCTTCGCGTACCGGGCGCCCTTTAGTCCAACTCTCTTCTTCGCGTACGACCCACCGGTGGGTCGTTTGGTCCCACGCTGACAAACGCGTACGACCCACCGGTGGGTCGTATTGTCGTCAATGTGTTAATGCTATCAAGTTGAATCGATTTAGCTGGTCGGACAGACTTGTTGCGTGGTGCAATGGGGCAACGGAAAACGACTGCACATTCCTTGCACGGCGCTCGTACCGGCCGACTAGCAGCTTCGCGAAAGATAACAGTGACAGCTGGACTGTTCGTTTCGGCCCTTTCATACTGTTTTACTTCCAACTTTGACGAACATTTCATCTCTTTGTGAATATTTTTTGCCGATCTCGCTGGACTGAGTACTTGCCCGTTTGAGTTGTGTCACATAATTTGCTTGTACATGCTTTTATCGTATCTTATGGACTGCGATGCTTGCTCTCTTTACCTTTTGCGCAATTGATTCCTATATGGTTGTTGCTCGCAATGGGTCATTTTCATGGCGCGTGCTTTGGCTAAAGTCTTACTTTGCGGGTATTTCCCAACATTGCGTACGACTTTGGCTTAAGAATGCAATATGAAACTAATCCAATATCTTCATCAGTGATAAAGCACCGAAGGGAATACCGTAGCTTTGACATATATGGCCTCCCACAACAATAAGAATGAAATCTTAGCGAAGAAGACGAGTTAGAAGTGGGATTGGTTGAATTTCCCGGTCGAATCTCGTCGTTGCGCGACGAAAACTTACTTGTTACTGGCGAAAACATGGGTAATCGCGTAATGGAATCTCTTGAACTTTAATTGCGCAATTTGTATAAGGCTGATTCGTGTATTGCTGTCTTTCTGCTGTACACTGTAATTGTGCTCGCTCGTCTTAACGATAAATGTACTTCACATAGCTCAACATCACTATCAGAAATACAACCAGAAATGGAAAGTGAAACATGTTATCTGAGATTATGGCAACATCAAGTAATGAAACGCTCATCGCGTTCATTCAAAAATAATTGATAGTCACTAAAAGTTGATGATAAAGCGGCGGTTATTATGGTTGATGGACCAGACAGATATGTGAACCAGACAACGTTTTCCGATGGCATCTAAAGATGACCACTACCGATGCAGAGGAGAGCTCATTTCTTGAGTTCGAGATGCGCTGGGGTGGGGTCGCCGTAAGGAATCATGACGGCAGCTTTGGCGACCGTCTAAAAGAAGACGCAATTAGCAGAATATATAATTTCCACTTTAATAAGGACATTTTTCAAATCAAGTCGGACACTTTCCAAATCAAAAAGGACATTTATATAGTCAAATTAAAACGGGAAATGTCCGTATTGATTTGGAAAGTGTCCGACTTGATTTGAAAAATGTCCTTATTAAAGTGGAAATGGTATACAGTGTAACCCGGATAAGTGCACAAAGCTTTCTTGCCGGATCGATGTGCACTAATCCGAGTTTCACTGTATATTGGAAGGGGAGAAGTTTGCATGCGACTCGCCTTAAGCTCGGCGTTGTGTTTGGTCCAGTCGCGGGCGGCTATCTTCTTGATGGCGCCCTGGAACAGCGCCATCGCCTTCACTGCATTCTCCGCGAACGTCTTCATGACCAAGTCGACCGAAACCTGTAGAGCCATCGATTACGATGAGATCATGTGTGATTACCGTCAAAATTTTCGATCAGTAACTAGAAATTTCGCCAAACACAGTAGTTGATCAAGATTCAATGAAGGAATTTGAATGTCAAAGATCGACGAAATGTTCAGAGAGAGTATGCACATTGTGACTGTTAAAGTCCTAATTGTAACCAAGATTAATTCTGTCATTCTTGCGTTAATAGATGCGCGATTTAGTTGAAGTATGTTCAACGTCTTACATGTTCCGGTTCCACATCGTCGCTTTCTCGCCAACAGTCGTAGTCTGTCACTAGAGCAGTAGAAGCGTAAGGTATGCCCATCTCACGAGCCAATTGCACCTGAAAGAAAGAGTAATATAGTTTGTGTTTTGACGATACAGTGCAAGCAGGGACCAATTTCATAAATCTAATGTAAATGTAAAATGTATTTATATTCCTGCATAATCTTCACTGTTCACAAAACCTGCAATAATAATGCAGAATCTTGATTTCAATGCAGAAACGTAATTACATTTAAATCAGATTTACGAAACTGGTTCCAGGATGTCAGAGGAGGCGGAATGTAAGAGGAACTATTTTGAATGCTGCTGGTACTCAGAAAAGTTGAATCACCCATAGCAGAGGGGAATACAGAGAAAATCGCTGTTAGCTACGAGTGTGATCACTTCATAGTTTAATTAACTGTCCGATAAGCATTCTTATCATATGTAGCTGACCACAATTTATGGTTATTAGCCACATGTTGGATTTATCAGACTTCCCTTTAATATCCCAGATATAAGAGACACTTATAAATTTCACATGAGTGCATTTAAATGCGGTTCGAACGTATAAAGAGAAGTGAGATCCCATTATGAGTTTACTAAGTACACTTTTAAAATCAAATGGAACACGTTTTTTAATTAAATTAAACTCAACTGCGTTCTGTTTAAGTTGAAATGGCACACATAAGAAAAGGTAAAAATCGACAGAAATACTGTTGAGAGTCAGCAACTTACCTCAGGAAAAATGGTCATGTTGACAAGACTAGCGCCCCATGATCTGTAAAGGTTGCTCTCAGCTTTTGTCGAGAAACGTGGGCCTTCAATGCACACGGCGAATCCATCCTTCTGATGCGGAATCGACAATTCAGTCGCTGTTGCGATAAGAATCTATAAACACGCATAATGTTCTTTCACAATAAAATAAAATAAATAGCCGCTGATTGTCTTCGCAATAAAAGCAATGCGTACTTTTCGCAGTTCGATATCGAACATGGGATGCATCGGAGTATGGCACACTCCAATAGGATGACCAGGCAGTCCATCGAAGAAAGTACCCTCACGTCGGTGAGTTCTAAATGCAAGAAAACGAGTGAAGAGTGGCGAAAATGGTAGACGAACTTGTCGATAGCGCTGTCGAGGAAAACCAAATGGCCAGGTGGGAGTTCTTCGCGTAGAGATCCACATGCGGTAGTCGTCAAAATATGAGTGACGCCTTCCTGGTAGAGCGCCCACAGATTCGCGCGGTAATTAACTGTCGTCGGAGATTTGTCGTGCTTTCGACCGTGTCTACAAGCAATCAATTCGTTCGAAGAATGCAGCCGAATGACGGGCCGGTAGGCGCGGGAAACGCGAGTCAACTCACCGAGATAGAAGGACGCAAGGGACGCCGCTGATTTCGCCAATTTTTAGTAAATCCGATGGCTTTCCGAATGGCGTGTCAACATCCTTGTCGACAGCATTGTGCAAAATTTCCGGATTTTCCAACCCCGTACCACCGATTATGCCGATCTGCAATAAACCATTCTGCGCTGTCAGTTTCGATCAACGAATTTTACGATTAGCGATTTACGACTACGATTAATGAGTAATGAGTACGATAAAATTTTCCTTTGCAGAGAGAAATATTGATCAATAAATGGATCTATAAACTAATTATACTTCGAAGAGGGCGCACGAAGTGTCTCACCTTCACTGCTCCTGCCATTTTATATTTTTGTATAGAAGGAATGTAGCCGCGCAAGATGATCCTGAATAATAATAAATTTTAATTTGCCCTGACAGCGTGGTGGCGAAGGCTGGCAAAGTTTTAAATGGAAATTTCCACATCACTCTCCGTCAGTAACAATTCCATGTTATACTACAGTATCGCGCTGGCATGCATTACTGCAAATAGTGTTTCATATGCGCGAAAAGTAAATCTCCGACTTGTCAACAAAAATATATATTGGTAATGTCTCCTAAATAGACGAAAGAAGTCGAATAATGAGCGACGATACGAACAAAGAGAAAGACCCGTTAGAAGGGGGTCATATCGAAGTGGAATCTTCGGCTGTTGGTGAATCAGAAGACGCAGCGGCAATGACGGGAAACGTCCCGTCATCTCCCAGCGACGAGACGGTTTGTCATCGTTCTTTCTTTCACTCTAAACAAACTTTGCTGGCTGATTCTTACGCTGAATAGTTCACTGCGCTAGTCACTGACTGTTCGCTTATATTCCGTGTGCAAACCATCACTATAGTGAATGCAAAAGTGAATCTTTAGCCAACTCTCGAATCGCCAAAGCCTCCACCGCGAATGAAACGCCACTCCGACAAACGCGTTGTAACTGAACTGAGGGCGGACGAAGTGCGCTGGTTTTACAAGCGGCAAGTCGACGAAACAAAATGGCGACCATTTAATGGTGTGTTATTTGCATTCATTATTAATCGATTTCGCTCTCAAATCGATCCCCTGGGAGTATATTGAATGCATCTTATAAATGCACTGCACGGTTAAATTTTGCTACAAATTGCTATAAACGTAGTCAATTGAGCCAGCGAAACTGGTATTTGGTTTTTTGAAGGAGTTACCTGGTGATTTTATATGTTCCTACATTAAACTTTAATAAGGACATTATCCAGTTCAAATCAATACAGAAAAAGTCCTGTTTGCTTTGGAAAGCATTCTTGTCAAAGTGAACATGTTATAATATACCAAACAAATGATATACAATTGAAATAATAAATTGCGCGCAATCATTTTGCGAATATACAGAAGTTCTGAAGCGATAAAACTGGACTATTTCGCAAGAATTATTGTAGGAGCCGATTCGCTGCTGCTGGAAGTGCGTTGGCGGCAGAAGAACGACGTCCCCATCGATTTCAAGACGGTGGAACAAGTGGCGCAGTTGTGCAAGCGTCCCACCGTTGTAGTTCTCGACGGCCTCTACAAACTGTCTGAAACTGGCACTGAAGTCACCCCTATCTTCTGGAGTGGTATGTTGTCGCGACGCGCGCTTTATAGCATTTGAATGATAGGAATTCCAGAATTTTTTCGATATTATATTACTCCACATCGCGATATGCCTTCAAGAATATTCTTTATAGTTTTCTATATAAACGCACATATTCGATAATAGCTATTACAGTCGATCCATTCATAATTTTCTTTTATTGGTTATGTATATCCCTTTTCTAATAAATCCTTAAGACCTGATATCCCGGAGTATAATTTTGTCAAGCTAGACTCCGTGACATGTATAACAGCGGAATAATTTTTGAACTTAAATATCAACAAACGACGTCAAAATATTTAGAAACCTTTCTTTTTAGATACCGCCCTGGAGTTGCGACGAGGCACTTGGTTTCTGGCGGAGAACTTTCAGCCCATAAACCCCGAGTACGCCACCCAGATTGAAGAGCATCATTTGAAGCATTTCCGCGGTCAAGTCATTCCGGAAACCGGTCACGTTTTCTTCGACAAGGACACGAAGAAACTAAGTTTGTCATATATTCTTTCTTTCACAGCTTCTCGCTTATAATGAGGATTTTTTAAATAGATAGCGACGCTGGTAGTATGCGTGTATTGTATAGTTAGCATTTTCGATCAATAACTAGAAATCTCGCTAGACAGTAGTTGACAAAGATGAGCTCGCTTTTCGGTGCTTGTACACCGTCTTTCACCAAGAATAATTCTTGGTTTTTACGTGCATAAATTGATAGAAAGAAGCGCTACCGATTTTCAAAGCAGTTTGCCTTATTTAATCTAAGATTTCTTGTACTGGTCGGGAAATTTCGAGTATAAATGATTACAACTTGCTTGCATGCAGTTATATTACTGACTATTTGCAGTTCTCACTGAGCTGAAGTTGGAAAACTCCTACGCTCGGTGGAATTCGGTAGTCGACGTGAATTTGTACAGCACGTCGGCCAAGAATCGTTTCCTTCGCTATTTGTCACTGAGCAAAGGTTAGAAGGGACTAATTGGATATGGAGAAGACTGTGACGGAGTCGTTTATAGGGGCGGCGCTGGTTCGCGGTTATAAGGAAGCAGCTTGTCTGACGGATTGCCCGAAACCGATCGGTCACATAATCTTCGTCATTCATGGCATCGGACAGAAGGGTTACGAAGGCCTCATTGCCAAGCACACTGACAAGTATAATTTAAAATTTACCATCTACAGTCGAACCCGCATCATTGCACCCCGGATATATGCAGGACCCGGATCATTGCAGTTTTTGGCTGGCTCCCGATTTTTCCCCCTATTTCTTGCACTATATTGGAACCTGGTTATATGCAGCCCGGATCATTGCATGACCTGCATCACTGCAGCATTTGGCTGGTTCCCGAGAAGCTGCAATGATGCGGGTTCGACTGTAACTTTAAACATGTTTCGATGTCGACGCGGTAAGATTTAGCTAAAAAAGGCGAAATTATACGCGTCTTAAGACAAAAGTCCATAGATCAGCTTTTGCAGATCTTCAAGATAGCCTGATGCTATTTTCAACTTTATCACTTTTCATTATTTATGTGATACTCGCTTTACAAGTTGATTGTAGCCTGCGAGATGTAGCGGATACCTACTACGAGAAGCACTTCGACAAGGAGAAGACGAGACCGATATTTCTGCCAGTGGAATGGCGTGCCAAGTTGACGCTGGACAATGGCCTAACCGACAACATCACGCTCCGATGCATGGAAGCGATGCGCAACGCCCTCAATAGTACTGCCATGGACATCATGTACTACCAAAGCCCGNCTAACCGACAACATCACGCTCCGATGCATGGAAGCGATGCGCAACGCCCTCAATAGTACTGCCATGGACATCATGTACTACCAAAGCCCGCTCTATCGACAGGAGGTAACGATAACGACCGATTTTAGTTCTGCGAATACGATTTTGAGGATGAAGAGAGAATCTTCGAAACGCTCTATTTTTAGATTTTTCCAGCTTATTTCTGGATTCTAGCCATATTTTTTTCAGATTGTGGGCGGAATGACGCGCGTATTGAACCAGATGTATGATACGTTCGTCGAATACAACCCCGACTTCAACGGCCAGGTGTCGTTCTTCGCACATTCGCTCGGGTCTGTAATGGCGTACGACATTTTGACCGGCTGGTCGCCGCTGTTGCTCTACGATCAGTTTGTCACTCACATGATTGTAAGTGATATTGATAAGTGATGTTGCGCCAGTTTCACACTGCGTACTTAAGTCGAAGTCTTAGTAAATCATAGCATTATATATGAATTAAAGTGAAGTATGCTATGCAAAATCAGCCGATTTTTTGCGTCGTCACTAGTGTTTCAGTTCAAGACTAAAGTTATTTTGTTAGGAATGATATCAATTTTAGTAGTTAAATATTATAAATGTTATTGAATAGTTCTTTTTCAGTTACTGTAATTAGCTACATCGATATAAGCTTTTTCAATTATAAAATCAAATAGTTTTAATACATTTTGTAATTAGCAAGATTAAATGAAGGGGAGTGAGCCAAAATCGAGGTTGAGGACCCGTGTTCCCTGAATTCCAGGGTTTTGTGATGTCGGACTCTAACCTTAGTAATTTTCATCGACGATCGTTGTTTTTTCAGGCAAAGCACATTGCCGAAGCAGAGGGCGACAATCGCCAAATCCTCGAGCAGCTCCAGGATGCAAGGGCGCAGTACGCACCTTTCTTCCATTGTCCACGAAGTCGATCCTCTTTTTTCAGGATTCACAATCTGGAAGGCGGATTGGAAGCGATTTTGCGATCTTCCGACGATCGACTCAAGTTTAAGGTTGTTGCGTGTGGATGATGTAATAACTTCAAATGTTTCTCTTAGGTGGCGAATTTGTTCTGCGTAGGATCGCCCCTTGCCGTCTTCTTGGCGATGCGCGGTCAAGAAGCGATCAACGTCATTCCAAAAACCGAAGATGTTCAGCGTATTTACAACATATTCCATCCTGCCGATCCAGTGGTACATGATTAGCTTTTCGCATATCCTCAGTGATTATTTAAATCAACCATCCCTTACATATTCTATACACCGGCGGTATTTATCATTATTAAGACAAATTATCCTGACATTAGCGAATACAACCTCAGTAACATCTGGATATGAAAGAATGCAGCGGAATTCGAGAAAATTTTCTTTGATACTAAACTTTAGAGACATGAATGTAAGAAAAACGAGCTTCAGAGTGTGGGGAATATTATAAAGAGTCTTATCCGCACTCAACTTTACCTGAAAGCGTAGCTTTTGAATCTAAACCTAAGCCTTAGCCTTCCAATATACAACCGAATCTGCGATGGTTAGACGGTTGAATTGGATGACACGTATTAGAAATGTATAAGCCACTTTGCAGACGGAGAACTATTCGTTTTAGGCCTACCGTCTCGAGCCTTTGATTCATGCCGACTACCGCCACATTCGTCCTGTCAAAATTCACCATTTTAATAGCTCAAAGTTGAAGTTCCCCTACTCCAGCTTGCCGATGGAAATGCATAAACGCTCTCTGCGTAAAATTTCGGTCAAAAAAGGCTCGTCGAAGAAGGATCCGGAAATGGGCAACATCGTGACAAACGCTGAGGTTTGTCGTTGTTCACTTTTCGTTCGTTCAGTCCGTGTGTCAAACACCGACCACCTGTTGACCAGCTCATCAGGAGTTGAACTGAAAATTAGTCGCATCATCTCACCGGCTCTTGTGAATGCGGCAGTTTGAGCGCTACTTTAGGGAGAAACTATGGTCACTGCCATCTGTGAGAAGTCTTATTTAATCTAATGCTTGAAAATGATCGCAAAGTACGACTTCAGTATAAGTGAACTTACGCTTGAGTACGCGATATGAAAATGGCCCATTCCTCCGTCAGCGACTCTTTCCCAGATGTATAACTAAACAGCGGCCTTCTTCAGATCGGCGTTGATGCGACGAAGGCGAACGAGCACGGCGAGAGGGAAGACGACGACGATGAACTCGACGATGACGATGACGGATCGGATTCGGAGAGCACGCCGGATTCGTCGATGAGGCATCATCCGGGCAGCGGCGGTGAGTTCCCTGTCGGCCCGTTCATTGGGGCGGTTTCACATCGCGTACTTTAGCTAAAGTCGTACTTTACGCAATGATAAAGGATAGGCCTTAAGTACGACTTTAGCTAAAGTACGCAATGTGAAACCGGCCCATTGGCCCAACTATTGCACAACTCGCGACCATTTATGATGCGTTCGCCAGCTCGACGAAATCCTTAACCTTATACCATAGCCAAGCGTAAATTAAGACTAAGACTAAGTTAAATCATAGCCTAACCTAAGCTAAGACTATGCTACGCATTCCCTAAACCAAGCCTACCATAAGTCAATAGTAAGCCTTACTTTAACCTGAATCTAATCTAAAAGGGCCTACCCCAAGCCGAGACTAAGCCTAAGCCTGGCGTAGCCCAGCAGACACTGCTCTTAATCAAGCATATCCTAAACCAAACCAGCCCTAATTAGAGTCTAAACCTAAGTCAAGCCTATCTTTAACCAAAGTTAAACCATAGCATAGCCTAAACCATGCTCTAACCTAAGTCGAGCCTACCCAAAGCCAAGACAAAGCTGAAACATCAAAAAAGTATTGTGTCAGCGATACTCGACTCTTTAATCCACTTTATTCCTCCTTCAGGATCGTCTCCGAGAAGTGGGACGCCCGTTAGCGACGCGCCCGCACCGTCTTCGAAGCGTTGGTGGAACTTTGGCTCGAAGAATAGTGAGAAATCGCTTGTCGAAACGGCAAAGGATGTCGTTGCTGAAGGAGCCGAGATCGTCAAGAAGATCAGCCCGCTAGAAACTCTTCTTGAGGGCATCACGCATGATCTCAGTGCGTTTAATGCTCTTTTTCTTTATATTTCATGGTTTTTGTTGTGTCATTTCTCTCCCGTCTGTGGCGGCAGTTTACGACTCGACCGTACGTTCGTCCGTCTGTCGCACTATGTTTTGCGCGTGCACTTTAGTATAGTGTGCGTTTGCCGCGTGCATCGCGCATCTACAGTAGTATTTATTTGAAAACCTCGCGAGGAACGAGTGGGAGGTGTGAGTCAGTGTTTTCGTAGACTGCGGAGGGACAATAAGCCTGGACAAAATAAAAGCAGTGGGATCAAGACACGTCTTTTACTATTATGGGACCGTGCCCATGCGGATGTCATAACGGAAGGAGGAAATGTGTATTGTGAGCTGTCGCTGCAACATTATTATTATTCTTCATTTTCCATTTTGAGATACTTGCTCATTATGTGAAGGTAGTTGATAATTTTAGACGCGAACAATGCGTCATTTCGTGTCGCGAGTTAATTTTAAACCAAAAAATTAATTTTGAGTGATAGAATGCAGACATTTCAGTGAAGCGCCCCTTTCAAGCAGCGTCGCCCATTCCGGCCGTCCATTATAAGCGACCTATCAATTAAGTTTTAAACACAAAACAAACCAGTATTTGTTCATTCGCTCTAACAATTGGGTTGATGGCATGCGTCGCGTGGGGGCAGTTGATTGCATGGCCGATGTTAGTTTGATTATAAGAGCTTTTTTTAGAATTGGAACGACGTTTGGACTATTCCCTGCGGCAGGGGTTGACGGAGGTCAGCTATTGGTCGGTTTTGAAGAGTCATTTCACCTACTGGACTCATCACGACATTATCATGTTCGTCTTGACGCAGCTATATGAGGAGCATTGATTCGATAGTTCTAATTTGTCTCGCCAGTCGTATACTCTATTTCAACTTTAACAAGGACCCACTTTCCAAATGAAGCAGGATGCTCTGTAAGTCAAAGAGGACATTATTTAAGTCGCAATAAGGAATAATGAAAATGCATCCTCTTTGGATTTCAAAGTTTTCTGATTGATTTGGATAGTGTTCTTTTATTAAAGTGGCAATGGCTTATATTCTAAAAGTACGGCATATTTTGTATATTTTGATAAATTGACGTATTTTCGCAAATTCGAACGGTTTTGAACTGATATTTGAGGGGTTTTTAGCTATAATGCAAAACGAAAGGTGGAAAAGACTGTACATTTACAGATAGTAATAATTCAAAGTCTATTGTATGATGAAACATTTGAGGAGGTGTGGAACGATTGAACACTGTCGTTCCGTCGAAGAAGCCGTACTTCTAGAATATATACGATATACACTAGAGCTTCGTATGTTACTTTATATATGCCGCTTTCTTCTCATGCTGCGATTCTGTGCAAGGTCTTCTATACATTTGAGAGTGTTAATAGAGTAAGATACGGATTAGTCCAGTATTTGGACTTTTATCCGAAGCAGAATTTACCCGTGTTCCACTGCAGCGTGATGTGTTGAGTTAAGTTTACTCGGTGATAGTTGGATTTCTGATACGAATAGAAGATGATGTAATAACTTTGGAATCGATTGCGTTCTAATACGAGATAGGTCGGTGATTAATTGTTGGCCTTCCGCCCTCTTCTATTCTTCTTCTTTATCATATCCGGTCATATGATCTTACTGCGCTTTTATGGCATTCTCTTCTACAGACGCTTTATTCTGCTCAATAATGACCGACTTTGGTTCGGGCTTTGTCTTTTTATGTTATGTTCAAGTTTAGGTGTTCTGTGATTGCGTTTGTGCATTTCGGGATAAAAAATAACGTCCAATTATCGGTTTCAAACTTCCCGCAATCTTTCACGTCTTATCAAGTAGTTACTGTCACTGCAATGTTTCGCTCGAAGGCAGCATTCATCGATTTCAAACTTCCGCAATTTTCGCGTCTTATCAAGAAGTTACTGTCATTGCAAGATTTCTTTCCATGACATCATTCACGCGGGCATTTAATCGATGACGTGGTGCCTATAAATTCGCCTCGGAGTCATTCGATTTCATTGTCTCCGACGATTTAGCCTAAATTTGTCCGTCCCCAATTTGAGAGAGCCACGCGTTACGTTTTTACTTTTGGCTCATCCCTAAGAGAAAGGCAGTTTTTTCGTCCCAAGCAGTCCAAGCGTGCTAGTCAAATAGTGACCAAAGGAGACGACGCAAGTTGAAGATGGAAGATACGACGATGGTGGCGAAAACTCGTGCGGAATACGAAAGCATTGGCAAAGCGGCTAGCCAGGAGCTTATCGATATCATCCGAGATATCGGCGGTTGGCATCTTGAGAAGGCCGCTGCGGTAACATTTTCTGTTTATTTTGTAACATTTTGCTATCTTCTTTTCTGTTGTGAAGAAAGTTTCTTACCCCCTATACCTATTTCTTTTTCGACTTGCGCAAATTTATGCAGTTAGTATTGGTGAAGAAGTACGATGAGAATACATTCTCCGAGTATGCCAACCGGAAAGAGTTAAAGATGGCGGTTATAGTCTAAATAATAATTTAATGTCTTTATGGCGATGTATTTGTAATAATACAGAGAAGACGGATAGCTGTCCAAAGTAATTGTATGGCGCTGTACGAGGAAGGGCCTAAAAGTAAACTCGCTTCGAGTAGTGGTCGCATCATACAATCATTTTTGAAAATCATTGACGTTTTGTTCATTTCAGGACAACAACGGCATCAAGGTCGAAACGCGAAAGTCCACCGTTGGTGAAAGCGACATCATCATGACAACGGTGAGTTTCATGAATTGCGTACTTTACCTAAATTCGTACTTGACGCAATGATTTAAGTGGACTTCATAAGTGCGACCTTAGCTAAAGTACACAATATGTAATAGACTATAAATGTTGATCTTCAGTGTGAACTGGATGCGCCGGCGAAGCGTGTGTTGGCCATGGTTCTGCCCTGGTTGCCCTACCGCCTTCAGTTTGACGATCTGCTCGAGTCCACGCAGGTCATCGATCAGGTCTCCGAGGTGAGTGGAAGCATTACAGTGCAAAGACACCGCTTTGCGTCAAGCTTGCGGCAGATTATCGTGAACTTTATCGATTAGCCATTTTTGCGGTCAACTACCAAGAACTATTGCTAGATTATTTTTGTATTCTCGATGGATGGTCTGAAAACTAAAACCGCGCCCTATATCTGATGTTTTCAGTATGTTAAGGTCAAACATTGGGCGCGTTTGATGATTACGAAAAACATAGGGCTCAGTTTCAGCTTTTTCCATGAAATGAAAACAGCCTAAGATAGCACTGTTATCCGCTCTGTTTGCAGTCGATGTATCTGGTGCAGCACGTCACCAAGAAGAAAATGCCGTTGTCTGCGCGCGAGTCGATCGATGTGGTCACCTTGGGCAAGGAGGACGACTTCTACTATGTCTCATGTAAGTACTGCACTGGATAGGGATGAATGTAATTAAATAAAATATAATAATGTCATTAGGTTCTTGCATTGTCATCACGTATTGAGAAAAATTAATGCTGACAATGCAGAAATGTGATTTCATTCTTTCATTTAACATTATTTCTATGGGTTAAGCGCCTGTAACGGATTATACCGGTGCCACTGGCGGGTAAATCAACCAGTTTGGCTTGGATAGAGTACAATATACTGATCAGCCCTTAGGCGCTCCCCGTCTTCGTATTCTGCTCCTTCCTCGAATGTAAAACTATAATCGTTTTCTGCGCTCAAAACCAGTAAGAAATCAACGCGAGCGTAATAGGGCAGATTTTTAATCGGTTTTCGAATTTTATTGCTTCAACGAATTGGCTCTCGAATGTCGTTGTCGGAACAGGTTTGGCTGTTCTCTTCAGTGTGTCCTTGGAGTGAAAATATTCAATTCGCTATCCAACTGCTGAATTTATCCTTCTACTTCTAAAACGCTATTAGCGGTCGCGTGTGGGTCAACAGTCATAGGGCGGATGGGGGCAAAGGGTCAATTGGGGTTCTTTGTGGGGGCGTTCTATGGGCGCGCTTCATTTGCTCAGCAACTATCTGATTACCGTTGGGTCAGCCCTGGGCGCTGACTTTATCTTTTTAATACCTCCGGTGATATCCCCTAGTTGGTAATACATCTCGGTTCTAGGCTACGTTTAATAGAAAAACACATGTTCACCGCAATAACGCTATATTCACCACTTACCGAAAAGTATTAAACGTCTTTCGGGGTGTTCCCCTGCGCCCATATCTGCTTGGATGAATGGCAATTAGTGCAACTCGATTTTTCTTTACAGCGGCCGGCACTTCTCATCCCGACTTCCCGATTCGCCCCAAGTACGTTCGTACGCACCAGTATCTCGGAGGTTACGTCATCTACCCCGAAGAAAAGTAGGCGTTCTTTCTTAAAGTCAAATTTGGCTTATTAGTGAAGCGTTACTTCGCCAGACTCCGTAGTTGGCAAAGATGAGCTCGCTTTTCGGTGATTTAACATAATTTTCATCACGAATGACAATCATTTCTTTATTTTACGTGCGTAAATAAGCGCTGTCGTATTTCGAAACAGTCTGCCTTATTCAATGATTTCACATTACCGATTGGGAGAGTTCAACTATAGACCTTAAAACTGTTCACTACCGAACCGTGCCTGCTTTAGCGAGAACCAGTGCACCTTCAAGATGTTCATCCACGCCGATCTCAACATCGCCGGACCGAAGCTCATGAACAACATCGTCCAGATGGTCAGTGTCCTACTGTCCCTTACGGGAATAACTTTCGATTGAGCCATTTTTAGGTGAAGCCCAAGTTTATGGCTGACAAGATCAAGGCGCTGAAGAAGGCGCTGGTCAACATCCCTATCGACGAAGCTCACATCAAATGTCTTAATGTCTAGATGATTTTAGATGTTCTTTTGTTCGCCTTTGTGCGTTCTTTCATCTTTTTATCGTTCTACTTACGCTTTATGCTCATGCTGTCTCATTTCTGCGCCCCTACATACTTCGAATGTGCTAGAATTGTGAGCGTCGCTTGTGATTACCAAGAACGCATATTATTTTTCTTTGGCTAGCTGGCAAATTCTATTATATTTGATGTACTACGCCCTACGGCGCGCTTGATTCTTCATTGTAGTATCACTGTCTTTCTCAGTATTTTCTATTTATTATTTTCTATTCAATAAATATTTCAAATGTATCTCTTCAATATACATCGATTGACGTAACGAGAGAGAATACACTTTATACATCATACAAACTGTTACGATGTGAAGTTGATAACAGTCTTTGGCGGCAACGGTGACGCTGAAGATGTGGAAGTGAGCGGCGGTCGATGATTGTCCTTATGGAATACTCTTTGCAAGTACATGACCAACAAAGTTGTTGTGATGGAAGTCGACAAGACGATAGCCAGCAAGTGAGCGAATAAGAATAGATCGGCGCTGGAGAGCAGGCAGACGAGCGACACGGCGACGGCGTCCAGCAAGCAGACGATCAACGTAATTTTCGTAGGCAAAATCAGACGTCGCAGACGCGTAGACAACGGTTCAAATTCGCCATCCATGGCGATTTAGCAATGCGCAGCCTTCTCCGCGCCCAGCGCATACGCCTACCGCGACTGTACGGACCGCGCCGACTGCCGACGGTGTAAAATGTTTTACTCGGTAGCCAGGTGACTCGGCGACGGCGACGGCGGCGGCGGTCGTCGCCGCTGCTGTCCGGTCCCACTGCCGAATGCGACCGATGGCCGGACCGGTTCTGCCGAGTTCAATTGTTGCGCGCTGCGCGCAGGGGGACCTCCCCATCCTCCGGTCCAGAGCGCCTTATTCAGCTGTGTTGACGCTCACCATTCTGCTGCCCTTTGTAAAGCATGGTGGTAGCATTGTCGGACGCATGCCGACTGAAACATCTGAAATGTAAACGTTGGCTGACTGGGTTATCTATCAGTAGTGACAAGGGCATGGAATGTGTGTTTCATCACGATTCCTTACTAATAATAATCATTCATGATTCACAAACTCATATATGTGTGTATGTATAGTCAAAATTTCTGCCATTAACAAAGAGCCGCAAGGAACATCGTGTAGCACGCATAATGTGAAATACTACAATTGATCACTGCGAATCGACGCTATTATGTCGAGAATTTAATTGCTTCAGCAATAAAGCATTACTTGAAATAAAAATAACAGAATGATGTTTCATGCTTACTTCTCTTTGTGTATGATTGTTAAAATTGAGATTAACTTGCCTTAACTTCTAACCATCGCTACGCTTCATCGGATTGCAGAAGCACTAGTCGAATATTTGTGATGGTGCAGTACATACAAGCTACCGATGTTTCAGTTATCCTTCGATCAAAGGCCCGAGACGGGGTATAACGTTTGGCTAACCGCAGCTGAGCCGCGCTCACAAAATTGAATGCAAACCAAAAAGGGCTGTAAATATATTAAGCCAATCGAAGAATCGAAACGTCAGGGATGCTGCGGCAAGTCGAATGCTTATGGGGGCCGCGGTCACGCATCACAGAATAACAGGATGCCCCGTCCGTCGCCCGGTAAATAAATAATCGCATCGTCCAAAGCGGTGGGAACCTCCCATTTCGTCCCTTCCGCGGCCTTCGCGACGCGGTCGCTTTTTGACCTTCGGCGACGACCGTTCTGCTCTGTCGCGCCCCATTCGTTTGCTCGTGCCGCACCTTTACCCTCTTCGGCATCCGCGTCTTTCGCAGTGGCATTGCATTCTAAAGGGAAAGGCAAAAAAGGCTTATTTTGCAGTGCTGAGAGAAAGCAGGCAAAAAAAAGCACCGGAATACTTGAGTAATCATGCATCTGGGTGCCGACATTCGATACAAAAACAAAACTGCGGCGCTTCTCGGATTCATATCCACTGGTGTGAAGTTACTCGATCGTATCGCTCGACGGTTCTTTAGCCTAAACATTTAAAGAGCGCCCGCAGTAACGCCATCTCTGTCAGCCGCAAACGAGCCTGGCTGCGAATGGCTGCAAATGACTGCGAACGGCTGCGAACGCGCGGAAAATCGAAATTTGCATAATGACAGAAAGTAACATACGGTTATGGTCGTGAAACTGATATTACTATCGCGCCGCAGCCGTTCGCATCATCGTGAGTGCCGCTTTAAGTGTACTGATGCAAGGTCCGAGTCAACTTCTGCTATTGGTTCTGTTGGAGTGTGCGGGTCAGAAATTTCTTCCCTCGAAACACTGCCTTTTTGATCGATAGAATTTGCAGCCAGCAGTTCGACGCCGCGATTGTTTCCAGAGTTGGACTCACTTCGTCCACAAGTATCTTCATCGGAACAAGAAAGGGCTGTAGTGGAGCTTCTGCAACGCCTTGTGCCGAGTCACGCGAGTCAATTTGAAGTCGAGATTCGGCCGAGCGATGATCATCTGCCCGACGGATTCGCGACGATTGGTCGTTCAAAGGATGGACAAAAGATCAGGATTGTCGGTAATAGCGGCGTTGACGCTGCGACCGCTGTTCAGGTGCAGTTTTAAAAATTGTCAATTTATTTTGTTGATGTTCCCTATTTATACTGTAGCGATACCTGAGAGACTGCTGCAATGCGCACTTTTCATGGGATGGAAATCGGCTCGACGCACTACCAAACAAACTGCCTCTGCCTCAGTCCACAACTTCGATCTCTTCGATTGGAAAGTAATAATGTTCATGCAGTTTGTGCAGTGGGTAGAATCGAATATGTTCAATGCCGACGACAACTTCCATTTTTCTATTTTAACATTGAACGAAAACTTTGTCGAAACGGTGCAGTAGAGTTTCTTTCTGCCGGCGCTTTTCCATTCTATCTTGATACTATAGAGAAAAGTGGAGGCGTTCGGCTTTAAACCTTTTGCGGTTATACCCTGATTTCACACTGATCGCCGGAACTGCTTCAGATTGCGATACTTTGGGAACATCTGCACGTTCAGCTATTCTTTTGTTTGGTGGCAATGGGACCATTGGGAGCAGTTCATTGATTGGCTTGCACTCAGTAAGTACTTCCGTCCGCCTCCTTTTTGAACTTGTATCGCCGCTTGTAGGCGGCTTCAACTTGCCGTTGGCACCCATCGGACAAGAGTTCATTTGGCAATATGTGTGGCGTAAATACGGCCTCAACCAAACAGAAATTGACGATCACTTTTCTGGACCTGCCTTCCTTGCGTGGTTCGTCGATTTTTCACTCATGAACGTAGTAAAACAAAGAGATGCAGGTTTCGCATGGGGAATTTGCGAAAGTGGGGTGGTCCGCTGTCACAAGCGTGGTTGAAAGGACAAATGGATCTGCAGAAAAAGATCCTAAATCGAATGATCAGTCTCGGAATGACGCCAGTGCTACCAACGTTCGCTGGACACGTGCCACGGGAAATACGCCGGTACTCGAAATTTCTAACCAGCCTAAGTAATGCAAACGTTCTTCAGCTTATATCCAACTGCCAACATCAGCAAAGTTGCCTGTTGGGTTCGCTTTTCTGACGAATACTCTTGTCTCGACTTCGTCGACCCACTCGACCCCCTCTTCAAGGCTATCGCACAATCCTTTATTGCAAAGGCAACGCTTTTGTACCCGTTCAATGATGGTGTAGATTAGAAAAAATGGTTTAGCAGCGAGAAGTCTACGGATTGCTTACGCACGCCTACTCTGCCGACCCCTTCAATGAAATGGCTCCGTCCAGCTTCGATCTATCGTATCTGGCACATGTAGCAAAATCAATCTACAACGGAGCCGCTCTGGCTGACCCACAAGCAATCTGGTATCTAATAAAGCTTATAATATCGTTTGGATTATATTTTTAGTTTTAACAGCAAGAATACTCTCTTTCGCTAAAATTAATTTCTGGCTCTGACTTGTGACCTGACGGCCAGCATTCTTTGTTTAGAAGGTCTGAATGTAATCGTTTCTCACTTGACCATGACATTAATTTTTGACTCTGATGCTGATGTGAGGTCAGGTGAGAAATGTTTGACATGTCAGAAAATTCTCATATCGAAATCGACACTGGTCTAGACGCAGTGTTGGCAAACTTTCGCTCTCAGGGTGATGCAAGGATGGATGTTCGCTAATGACGGGGACGACTGGACGAGCGAACGAGTCAAGGCGTTCCTGTCTGGAGTACCGAATGGAAGAGTTCTCGTGTTGGATCTGTACTCGGAAAGAGTGCCGTGCTACTCAAAGTACGAATCGTACTACGGACATCCGTTTATCTGGAACATGCTCCACAATTTTGGTGGAGTCAGTGAGATGAGAGGATCTTTCGACGCAGTCAACGAGGCACAATGTTCTTTTTTGTATCAATTTTTTAGTGAGCTGTCAGTTTAGGGAATCTCTCAAGCGCTCCTCTTTCACAACGTTACGATGGTCGGCGCTGGACTAACTATGGAAGGAATATTTCAAAATTACATTCAGTATCAATTCATGATTGACAGAATTTGGAGCAGAAACTCCCTGAATGAAACTCAGTGGTCAGTTTAGAGAGATATCATTTCGTTGGACGAGAAGTGTTATTTTAGGGTAGCTGACTTCATCACTCAGCGCTATGGCCACGCTGACAAGCTGGCTCTTTTTGCGTGGAGCGAGTTGAGGCAGTCGGTGTACAGTGAACCGGCTGAATATAGCAGCATTCCATCTAAAGCAAAGATTGACTTGCGCAAAGTCAACACTGCTTTCGATGTTGACGAAAAGCGCTTTTCCAGTCACGTGTTCAAACGACCTCATCTGCTGAGCAAATTGGACGTAATGACCATCGAGGAATTGATGCGCTGACATTCACAATTGCCAGTGAAATCATTTCAGTTGTGGTACAATCCGAAGAAAGTCTGCTCGGCATGGAAAGCACTTTTGTATGTATCGGATGTTTTTGGGCAAAACGCATTTTTCAAGTAGGTATTCGCTTTCTTGCAAGCGGCAGCTCAGCCATCTATCGAATCGCAAACACTTTAGGCAAGACTTGATCGATATATCCCGAGAAGCGCTACAGCTCGTTGCTGCCAACACGTTCGTCCCCGCCATCGCATCTTCTTACAGACATCGATCACTCGCCGATGTCGTGTCAAACGGAACCGCTCTCGATTTGTTGTTAGAAGACCTGGATACCGTTTTGAGTATGGACAACCATTTCTCGCTTGCTAACTGGCGGAAATCAGCCGGAGCAAAGGCGTCGACGGCCAACGAGAGTCGCTTGTTCGACATGAATGCTAGGAATCAGGTCACTCTGTGGGGTCCGAACGGAGAAATTGTCGACTACGCCCGGAAGGAGTGGTCGGGCTTGATCGACGCTTACTATCGCCCGCGGTGGGCGCTCTTTGTGAAGCAAGTCACACGCGCTGTTTCAACCAGGAAGCGCTTTAGTCAGCGTCATTTCGACGATAAGGTCTTCGAAGAGGTTGAGCGACCTTTTGCCAGTGGCTCTCTCGATCAATTACCATTCGCTGAGACGCCTAATTCCACTTGGATTGATAGCGTCGAGCACCTTTATAAGCGCTACTTTGCATTGTGCAATAAACTTACTTGAATAAACATTATTGGTGAAAAAATTTGCATATTTTGCTACTATTCAAATATATTTCATTCTGTCCGATGCGTCGGTACTTGTTTCCATAGCTACACACGTGCGGGTCTCATTCATCCGATCCTCAGCTGTTATTGTTCGATTACAGCTCTGCGGTCGAGCCATGAATATGATACTGCTGCTGCAATTCTTTTTCGTTTACGGTACGTTCATCCCATTTCTGAACATTGTCGAATATTTCGTATTTAATTTCTAGCCGCAGTTGCTGAGCAGCGTTTCCCCGCGCTGGACGCACTCCGACCTCAGTTGTCGTCTTCAGCGCAAGAACGCGCCGTTCAAATGCTCCTGCAACGATTGATACCTCGTCAGGCGCAACAGTTTCGAGTCAAAGTCAAGACTAGCAGTCAATTAGAATCCGGGTATGTAGTTGTAGAAGCAGACGAAGGTGGCAGGATCAAAGTGACTGGCAATTCGGGTGTCGACGTCGCCTACGGGGTGCAGGTAGGCGACCTGCTCGTTATGCGCTCTCTTGTCTGAACAGATACTGCTTCAGCGATATCTCCGATCGTGCTGCAACGCGCACTTTTCATGGGATGGCAATCAACTCGCCTCTCTACCTCGTCAACTCACGCCTCCCAAAGAGCGCATGACGTTTTCATCCATCGGAAAGTATCGCGATAGATAGAATGGGTGACTTTGACGATTTTATAAATTCAGATTACGGTACTTTGGCAACATCTGCACATTCAGCTACTCGTTTGTGTGGTGGAAATGGGAGCACTGGGAGCCATTTATCGACTGGCTTGCTTTGAGTAAAAAAACTACAGTTATTCATACGGAGACGATACGACCCAAAAATCCCGATATTTGATCTGTGATGTTCGTTAACACTAAGCTTCACATGCGCATGCTTCATCATTCACTTTAGGCTTAGGCTCATGCTGACGTAATGAGAGTGAAAAGAGCTCACAGATGAGGCTTAAGGCATATTTAGTTAATTAAATTGCTTGATTTTTAACCATTGACGTTTTACATTGATGAACGCGCGATAAGAGAAAGCGACGCGTGACAAATCGTCACGTAATCCGTAGGAACTTTCTGGGCGTATCGTCGACGTATCCAAAAGCTGATTCCCATCAAAATTTATTTGATTTTAGGCGGTTTTAATCTCATATTAGCCCCAATCGGACAGGAGTTTGTGTGGAAGAGCGTCTTTATGGAGCTGGGAATGACCGAGGCAGAAGTTGGGGACCATTTTGCGGGGCCAGCGTTTCTTTCATGGTACGCTAGTTCATAGCTGGTCAACTTTTTGTAAAGTATGGTTGTTTAGGTACCGCATGGGTAATTTGAAAAGATGGGCCGGACCGCTGTCGGAGCATTGGCTGACTGAACAAAGAGATCTTCAGAAGCTGATCCTTGGTCGTATGAGCAGCTTGGGAATGGTGCCCGTTCTTCCCACATTCCCCGGCCACATTCCAACTTCCATCAAGCGGTTCGTTTAGAGAGACACTTCAGTCACTTCTAGGGAATAAACAGTGGATTGCTTTTAGCGACGTACGATAAGGCTGCTTTGTTATTAGTTAATTGTAATATTTAACATTTCCCACTAAACATTGAACGCTTTTTCAAATCAAACTAACACACTTTTCTTTAAACCCAATGCATTAAAATTTCCAGATTAATTTGAAAAGTAATTTCAAGCGAGTATGGCATAAATTGTTATGATTCG
The DNA here is from genome assembly GCA_002796945.1 of Plectus sambesii. Classification (NCBI taxonomy): domain Eukaryota; kingdom Metazoa; phylum Nematoda; class Chromadorea; order Plectida; family Plectidae; genus Plectus; species Plectus sambesii. Next base: position 5,072 of record NIUQ01001405.1, on the reverse strand, counting down.
CAGCCGGCTTGTCATGCGTGGCTAAATGCAATCATCTATGGAACGTTCTCTGAGTGCAAAGAGCAACCGGAGCTTCCTTAAACGATTCATTTAACGAAGCCGTTTAAACTATCTCTGTTTGAAGATTGTACCCGTCGGCGAAGATCTCTTCGGTCGGCTGTTGGGGCGCTTGGAATGAGACGTACAGTTGTCTTGATTTCCTCGACCCAACCGACCCTCTGTTCGCTCGTATTTCGGGTTCGTTCATGCGTAAGGTTAGTCCAGCTCCCTATTGCTAGTGTGCAATTAAAAAGCCATGTCTTCTGCAGCAAAATGAAACCTACGGATTGACGCATGCCTATGCTGCCGATCCATTCAATGAAATGGCGCCGCAAAGCTTCAGCGAATCCTATTTGTCCGACGTCGCCAGCGCAATTTACATGGGAGCCGCCAGCACCGATCCAGATGCCATTTGGTATAGTTTGCGCCTCGTTATTAACCTGGGATTATTGACATTTGTAGCTAGAGTAATTACAGTCGAAAATCGCCGATGACGACTTTTTGTGAGCAATTGCCAAGCATTTGAGCAAAATTGATGCGAACGTAAAAAGGCTGGTCGTCACAATTCTTAATAATTGATGGCAAATATCGATATCGTAGATCTGAGATTTCAACATTGTACTAACTTTTAAACTTTCAGTTTTTCGCTCAATAAGAAGAAAGCTGAAATATAATCTGGCAAATTTCTGCAAAATCGATACCAAATTATACTAGAATACTTTAAACACCAAAACTATGAATCTATAACGATTGTGGTGAGAAAATGAGTATTCGTAACTAAAATTAAGGTTTATCTTAGCACACTACGATGATTTATGCTTTCTCTAATCGAGAAGGCGATTATAGGATAATGCAAAATTGGTACCTGGTAATGAACGTGGGGAAGTCGTGGACGGCCGCCCACGCAAAGGCATATCTGCGAGGCGTTCCAGAAGGTCGAGTACTTGTCCTCGATCTTCGTGCCGAAGAATGGCCGCAATATACGCACTTTTCCTCCTACTACGGCCAGCCATTTATCTGGAATCTGCTGCACAACTTTGGCGGCGTCAACGATCTTCGAGGATCTTTTGACGCAGTGAACAATGTAAGAGATATCGTTGGGCTAGTTTTTGCGCCTGTGGACCCATTTCATAAAATTTTTGTCATTAAAAGTGCTGCGATTGCAATTGTCAAAAGTATAGTGACCGGCCAGTTGTGATGTGCGCAAGAAAATTGGTCAGAGCCACGTCAAAACTGACCAGTCATCGCTCCTGTCATAATTGCAAATGCGACAGTTTCATGAAAGAGGCCCCTAAACTCGTCGCGAGACTAACGATATCCCGTGTTGCAGGGACTGTCCAAAGCAGTCGCATACCCGAATGGAACGATGGTCGGTGTCGGTTTGACGATGGAAGGAATCTTCCAGAACTACGTTCAATATCAATTTCTCATCGATAGAACTTGGTCTAGTACCGACTTGGATAAGCAACAATGGTACTGTTGAAAGGCAGCGGCGTCCGCTGTTGACGGAAAATTTTATAATTCGGCCATTTATAGGATAACAGACTACAGTATCAGCCGCTACGGTCAATACGACGATTTGACTGCTAGCGCATGGTCCCTGTTGCAAACATCTGTCTATTCTGAGCCCATACCAGCTGATGAGCAAACAGATGTCGAAAATAGTGGTGGGAGCTTGAAAATTGCATGGTTCGAAAGCTACCTGTTTGAACGCCCGAAGTTACAAACGCCCATGGGGGTAACGCAACGAAACAATTCAAGCCAGTGAAGGATTCAATAATATCAGTCACTGAAAATTTTATCATTTTATAGCATTATCACCTATAATTTTTGTTATTTATGATAAGCTCTCAATAAAAGAATATACGATACTGGCGATCGACGATAACTTATCACTGTCAAATCAAAAATCTTTGCATGCAGAAGGACATAATATCAAAAAATTTAAATAATCAGATCATTAACTGACTATATAGCGATATGATATAAATGTTCAGTTTCTGATATTGAAAATCCTTCACTGGCTCCAGAGCTCACTTAAAGCATCGGCATTGATTGATTTTCAGACATGGTACGACCCGAAATATCTCTGTCAAGCGTGGGGCTTGCTCGTCAAGCGCATTGACCTGTTCCGCAACAATTCTCTCTTCAAGTGATCCATACAAATTTTCTCTCAACCGCATCAATGATATTTTAGACATGACGTCATTGATCTGACGAGAGAGGCGCTTCAACTGATCGCAACGAAAAGTTTGGTTCCTTCGATCGCCGTCGCATTCAAAGAAGGCTCCATTCCCCAAGTGAAAACCAACGGCACTGCGCTCGACCAGCTGCTAAGTGACATGGATGAAATACTCGGTTTCGACCAGCAGTTTTCCGTGCAATATTGGATCGCAACGGCGCGCGCGAAAGCCGGCACCGTTCCCGAAGAGGACCAATTCGAATTCAATGCGCGCAATCAGGTGACTTTATGGGGTCCGTCTGGCCAGGGTCTCGACTACGCCAAGAAGCAGTGGGCTGGACTCATGACTCACTACTATCAACCGCGTTGGGCGTTGTTCATCACTCGATTGGTCAATTCAATCTCTACCAAACAACCTTTCTCCCAGAATGAGTTTGATAGCGAAGTTCTGGAGCTGGTAGAGAAGCCGTTCGCCAGTTCCCAGCTCGAACCTCCGAGCAAAGGCGATTGGACGAGTATCGTGCGTCGTCTCTTCACTCGCTACTACCCCACTTGCTCTCATTTGAAGCAGTGATCAATAGATTGATATTTATTCTCTCACTACGAATCCATGAAAGATAATTTATTTATGAACATATGAAATAAATCAAAGTATAGATAGTATCACAATTGCATGAATGTCGGATCGTTGATGGCTGAAGGGAGCGCGCCGCGTTTAGTCCACGTCACAGTCAGCGGTGTGTTAAGGACTGATTAGAGTTGACACGAATCACGATAAAGTCACTTTATGCTCTTCCGTTTACCATAAACTCATAAGGTGACATTTCTACATGCTCTCTAATTAACAGAGCACGAAGCGACTTTTATCACTTTTCATGTGGACTCTAATCAGCCCTTTAACCGGCACGCCGCGAGTTGAGCAAAAAACTAATAACGCCATCTCGCTGAGTCATGCGGATGTGCGCGTTTTAAACGCTAATTCAATGAACGCAAAACAATCTGTCACAATAGCAATAAATGCGACATTTTTTCGGATTGGCACATAAGCCGACTAATGCAACAAAAATTTGCAAAAGACAACCGAGTGACGCCGACTTTTTCCTCGATCAACGGCTGTGACGCAGATTTGATGCTACCGAAAGAGTACAAAGAATATGGCTGCTTTTTATTAGTGCAGTGCTCGCCGTCTATAGCTTGGTGTTGGTGAAGTCGTCCGACTCTGACTGCAATGGATCAGAGTTATATGGATCATTATTGTCGACGACACTTACCACTTCAGTATCGCCGTTCACCATCTGCTCATGTGGATACATGCGACGTAGTCCTTTTTGTCCTTGGACAGGATATGATTGGTTGCCTCGCGTTTTTAACTCGTCCGTTATCCTCCTCTGCTGGACCAGTTGAGCGGGTTCTGCAGTCGGTCCCTCGACGCTCATTTGAGGAAGAAGCGATCGCTGGGGAGGATGGTGAGGAGGTGATTGTGAAGACTGATTAGCTCGATGATCGCCAGAAGCGCCGCCGTTGGATATCGGTGGATTATTGAAAGTCTGGTTAATTGATCGCTGTGCTGGCTGGGGGTGGTAGTTCGGCTTTTTCGATGATGGTGGTGGTTTGGGCATTGAAGGGGGACGATGGTGTACTGTCTCTGGTTCGGACTGTGGTCGTGGAGCGGCTGGCGAACTCCTGGACTGACGTTCGATAACTCCTGGACCGTCCGGAACAGGAATTGCCTCCTTGATGTCTATTGATGAGCGACAGTCGCGTAGAGAGGAACGCAAAGCGGCCGATTGCTAAACAACTCTCATGTATGTGTAAGGACGAAATGGAATGTAAACAAGCGGCGTACTTCGTCGGTAGCTACGGCCGCAATCGACTGGATGTTGGCAAATCGCCACAGTGCGCATCTCAAATTGACGATGCGTTCTCTTTCCATTTCTTTGAAACGCTGTTAAGGAACTGTTGGATGAATGAGCTCTAGCATTGGGTCGCAAAGATATCTTACCACATAAGTGTTCGCCGAGTGCTCCTCCCATTGTCTCCTCGTGTCAGTGAAGAGAGTCTCATCAGTGTCCTGTTGTAATTTCGCACTCTCCAGCGATTTTTCGGCCTTCTCCAAAGCTTTTTGAGCCTAAAATTGGTCAGTTGGCTGGTTACAATCAGTAAAGGATGATTGACATCATTAATTGAAAATTATATAATACATATCATCATTTTACAGACAATCCATCTCACTAGTCGACATTATAATATTATGATATGATTTTCAGTGAATGATATTATTAATTCTTCACTCGCTATAATAGGCCTAAACATATTTAATACGGTACCTTCTCGTATTTGCTATAGTCTTTTTGTTTTGGGACCGTGTCGCGGTCTAATTTTCTTTCGATAAGCTTCTCTTCTTTCGACTTGCGATCAGCTCTCGAGTCGTTCATTTTAGAATAGTTTGACTGCATCATTTTGGCCAGCTTGGCCGTATTATCGGCCAACTGAAAAGCAAATTAACGCCGTCTGTTTACTGCCACATAATTTTCTTACCGGTTTCCTTTGACGTTCCTGTTGGGCTGCAAATTCGTGTAACGCTTGCAAACTAATGATTAGTGCAGCTCTCATGTCGTGGTGAATCTTGGCGACTTGCTGAGTAGTTTGCTGAAATACCTGCAGGCTCGCTCCAAGCGTTCTAAACAAAAGTCACTGGTAAGTCCATGGCCGCTTTGAAGGCTCATACCCCGTTGTCACAGTTGCGCCTTTCTTGCCAACAATGCCAAACATTTTGCCAGATGCCTCTTCGGGCTGGCTGATTTTCATCAGCTTGATCGCATACTCATTTTCGAGCTCTATTCTGAAGACA
>NIUQ01001404.1:0-30820 GCA_002796945.1 Plectus sambesii | reverse complement strand
AACTTAATTTTGAGAGCCTGTGATATCTATAAAATTACGAAAACATTATAATCGTACTAATCGCGATTTCCTCTATCCAACGGTATATACTTTTCTGATCAACGAATTTTTTAAGATTTCGGCTGCCCATCTCTAACCTTATCTTTCTTACGTAACTTTCTTAATTCTACATCAATTTTATAACTACGCACTTTTTCAGACTCCTCTCATTCTGTCCTTTCGAATGATATATAGAAAAACTGAATTTGGTTCCGTCTTTATTGTCATCAAATCAGATTCAAATTTCCCGCCACATCCCGACACGAAAGTATTTTCAGAAAATTCGGACTTATTTTTCGGAAATCCTGTCCTGAAATACCCCAGAATGCAAAGTTTCATCAAAATCTGAGACCTTTTCGTTTATTGTGCCAAGGCTGTGAACAAAAAAATCGGTGCTTAGAAAAAGTCTCTCTGATTTGAAACTATCTCGCGCATCTTAGATCAAATTTTTTGAGGTAGACTCAAAAACCCTTTTGTCTGGACATAGACTCTTACTCTATAGAGATGCTATTTACTAATAAAAAGCTTCATTGAGAGTCTTGTGTTAATTCTGAAGTCATGAATATTAAATTTTGCAGGCTTGATAGAAACTGTCCATATACAGGGCGTTTCAAATATTTTCGCCGATTTTAAACTTGAATAACTTTTGATTGCGTGGTCCAGTTTAAGTAATACAAACGGCAATAGACTCCCCCTGCTCTGCGGTTTTGTTTTTAATTTCTTCAAAAATGGTCGTGTTGGGACCAAAATTTTTGTTTTTCTGACCGTAACTTTGTTCAGAGCTAGTCAATTGGCCCCAAAATTAACATTTTTGCGACCCACGCACTTTGTTAATTCAACTAATATCACACTTTTTGAAATTTTCATGTCAAGACTTTAAGATCGATAGTTTGGTCCCAACACGAAAATGCCTAAACCTCGATATTAATCAGTTTCCCTGATTGCGTGGGCCTCAAAAAACTTAGTTTTGAGCCGACTGGTCATCTCTGAACAAAATTACGGTCAGAAAAACAAAAATTTTGGTCCCAACTCGAACATTTTTGAAAAATTTGAAAAACAAAACTGCAGAGCGGGGGGGGGGTCTATTGCCATTTGAAGTACTCAAATTGGACCACGCAATCAAAAGTTATTGAAGTTTCAAATCGGCGAAATATTTGTAACGCCCCGTATTATTATATTTTTGTCTTAGTAAAGACTTTTATGTGCGCAAACGTAGGCTTTTGCCACAAGGAATATCTACAGTAGATTGTAAGAAGCAGGTATAAAGCTAGAACAGTCCCACCAGAAGAAATCCGTTCTCTGACGGGGAGGGGACCTCCTGTTCAACCCATTGATCTGTGATATAAGAAAATAAATGAACAAGCACACGAGAGGCGTTCAAAATGCACAAAGCTAAAACTCACTTCGATTACATAATACCCATTATCAGACAAGCAAGGCCAAAGATTTTCAAATGTAAATATTATATCTTGTGGCCTATGTGACGCATCATCAATTACAATATCAAATTTTTTTGCGCACAAAATCTGTTGAAGTAATGTTGCATTACTCTGACTGGCCTCTAAAATCTCAACATTCTTTGGCATTGTCAAATTTTTTTTTTCAATATCAATTCCAGTGATATGTGATTGGGGTCCAAAAAAATCACTCCACATCTTCAGTGACTCTCCACCACCCAATGGATTTTTGTATCCTCCAATCTAAAAGTAAAACTCGACTGTCTTGTAACTCACCTAAAAACATCACTGAAAATCTGATATACCGTAAAACCCGGAATAAAAACAGACTCACAAAATCAAATAAACGCTTTAATATTCGGCTCTTTGCCACAAAATCCGACAAAAAATTGCTCACATATACAGATTGTTCTTATGGGTTGGCTCAAATAAAATATATTTGCTTGACATTTCGCGCAGAATGAATGTATTTTGACGAGCTTGGTCTCAATCGATAGGATTTGGCCGAAAGTTTCATAAAAACGCGGCGGCGTTTCAAATCCATTAATGGGACGGCTACATTAACCTAAATACCTAACTGAACAACATCTTTTTTGGGTTGACTTTGACCCCTTGTAACTCAATTACCCTTCATCCTGGTGACTTCAAACTCAGCTAAGCTCTTCTGGCCAACTTTGCGAATCTTTTGCAACATTGAGATGCTTAGGGGCACAACTCTACCTTGAGATATTCGAAAAAACTCTTTTGTCAAAAAATTGCTCAACTTTGAGACCTTAGATCTCGGCAATAAAAGCAGTTATCGAAAAAATCTTTTCACTTTCAAATAAGAGAGCACCGTATTTATTCTAATAGAACGACACTCTCTAATAGTACGACAGTCTCCAATAGTACGACATGGTACGGTACCTTCGAAAAATAGTACGACTGTCTCTAATAGTACGACATGTCGTACTATTAGAATACTGATATCTCATTATCAAGGGAAACGGATTACGGTAGCCTACACTGCATTGTGTATTCTCGCCTCACACTTTGCGTGTCGTACGCATAACAGATTAGACGATAAAGAAGGTGATCAAGATTTGCATAGTTGAAGGGTCAATTCTTTTCAGGAGTAAGGGCAGCCAAACTAGGAGGGCTCAGGGGTACACAAAAGAGCGAAAGAGATTGTCCATCTTCTTCGATCCTTGATAAGCAGAGTCCTTGTCAAAGGGGGAGCCCAACGAGACATAAAATACGCAAGCGCAGGGTTACTATCGAATATGCGAAGGTTGATAGTCATGCAAACGGATCGCGATACTGAGCCATCGACCTGCGGAGATGAAGAAATCGAAATATAGTACGACTGTCTCTAATAGAACGACAGTCTCCAATAGTACGACAGGGTAGAGAGGGATCGAAAAATAGTACGACATGTCGTAGTATTAGAATAATTACGGTATGTATATCGGGTACAAAAGGGAAGTCTTGTCACCGCTGATTAAATGTCAAAAACTACTACAGGCCGTGACGCGTATTAGCTCGCATTTATTCCGAACATAAATAACTCGCGTTAGTTTCTGTTCGTGAAACTTCGCGACAATGCACAGGGCGATATATATACATAGCACTGATACATCCATCAAGTGAGTATTAAATATTGCTCCATTTCAATGTAGTTCTCCTAACAAGCTACAGTATGCACAGATTTTTCTTTACTTTATGATGCATTTTCAGGCTCTTGTTTACGATGTTTCAATAGTACAGATAGAATTTTTTCACGAATATCAAGCGCCCTCACACTAAGCACAATGAAATGACCCAGTGCAACTATCGACGCCCCGTTCCACATTCCGATGGTTCCGCCAATCAATGCAAAATACTCGAAGATCGTTCCTGGGGGCGATTCGATTACTTTCTCCACTTCCTTGGTCAAATATTGCAAAGTAATGGATGCTTCATTCGGTTTCAAATGTGCGCCATTATTTATTTTTTGCATGGTCAGGCCATGAACTGTAGTATCACACAATGGCAGACACGTAATTGTTTCATTATGGAACTTTTCCAGATATTTAATAAATAGTCGCTCTAACGCACAAGACTTGCGAAGGACTGAAAAGTAACTCGAATCTGGCAACGCTGGCGCAGTAGTTTTCTTTCCGTCGTCATTCTTCGAGTCGTCGTCTTTGCCTTGATTTCCATTTCTAAGAAAATGAGTTTACCTTTGAGTTAAAGAGGAACACCAATCAAAACTACGACAGCCTCTCTACTACTAAACTTTTTGAAGGTAGCAGGTGAAAAAAAAGTGGTATATGAAGAGCAAAAGTTAAAAATATCAAAGTAAACACCGTTCGTTGTTTATTGTCTTTGGCTCGACAATATACTAGAAAATAATTTTTGATTGGTGTTTATCGTAATTAGATAGCTATTCATTACACAGAGGTTATGAAGGTTAAAATAAGGTATATATGTTATCTGAATAATCACTGAGCTAAATCAACCCCAAAATTTATCGAAAACTGACATTCTACATGGTATACTCTATAAACGGTCTTATGATAAGCCAATTGTTTGCGAACGGAAATGTACCTTCATCTAATGAAGGAGTGTCCGCCCTCTTTGCTCAAGCAAATACCATGGATCGATTCTTAAACAATTGCTTATCTAAAGGATTTCGGCGATTAAAGTAGATTTTTTTTCAGATAATCGCAAACAGTATGCTTCGCAGAGGCTTATACAGATTTTGAAAGTAAAAAGCTGCTTTCCCCTTGTCTGTACTTCATCCATTGCCTACGAATAAAACGCAGGTTAAGTTGAATAAACAAACCAACTGGCTAAGGTATAATACCCGCGCTTTGAATATTTCATTCACTAGAGCTCACGGGATCCCTTTGGGAAATCAAATGAATAACATCATAGCGCACTTAATTGGTGGCTCGTAAATTTCGAGTATTTGCGTCAGGTTACAAATTGATTTGGACTTGTATCCAGGCTTGAGAAGTTCTACCAGCGGCAGTTCGCAGTATTTTCCCTCTGCAATCGTTCTTTTCAGCATCGCCCGCTCCCATTTACAGTTTGTGCGAGTATACTCTTGAAAGAAGTCCAGCTCAGAGTCCACTTTATCGGTAGTTACACACGCCCCCTCGTCCGGTATCAGCATTCTCCGTTTCTGCACCATGTTTACAGTCAACCATTCGTTTTTAGCCACGTATTCATGATGGACGAAAAAGTTGCCCTGATCTAAGCCGTCGACGAATCCAATGTCGTAATACATTTCCATATTCTTTTGCTTGGAATCAGCGTTAAATACTTCGTCGTCACTTTGTTTGGCGAGGAAATCTGGTCGCTGAGTTCCATTAAAGTTTAATCGAAACATAAAATTGGCCAACGAATCGGTTTGATTGATTAAAATTGAATTGCTTTTAGTGACGAAGCACGTTCCGTATATAGTAAATATGGGCTCAAAAATGTCACAGCACTTGACATTCGTATATAGCTCTATGTAGCATTCATGAAAAATGTCATCGCATTTGCGCATGTTATTTGCATGAAAGTTTACATAGGCCTGCGAAATGCTTCCATTGTTTTCTTTAAGAATTTCCCAATAGCGCTGGTTTATACTTTTGTTCTCCATTTTGTTCTTTATTTCATTGCGCGAGGCGAGATGTACTAAGCCCACACCCAACTCAAGCGCATAATCTAAAAGGGTATAGATAGTTCGGTACAGTATTTATCCAGAATCAACTCGGTTTCGGTAGTTTGTACCTTCAGCTAATCAGTATCGGTATTTTAAAATACCAACAGTATTCGATATTTGTGATTCATATTATACCGATAAATGTCACAAAAAAAAGATGTTTAGCTAAGAGCTGGGGTACACGCCACTCGCATCAATATATGCGCTTGCTATGTCAGGCGCAGCTCTCCCTACTCCGAGCAGAATTTTTTGTCATATTTTTGATCATATTATCGAATAATTATAGGTATGGTATTTGGTATTGAAAAGCAACATCGGTGCGATATGAGTATCAATTTATTTAACAAAAGTTACTTTTATGCGTTTGAATTTAACGCGGTTCGCTCAGGGGGGATGTTTGAAACATTTAGGCTGAAGATGGAATATTTTAAGCGTCAAGGAACCTTTGACGCAATTAATAAATAGTTTTCAGAATTTTTTGAACATTTTCGCGTAGGGCTGTCGTGCCGGTTTTTATGACACTGTTTAATGAGGCCATTATGCGAGATCATTAATTATTTTGCTCTTCGCGGTTAACTATTGCTTACATTAATTTCAACAATAAAGTTATTCTGCGAATTAATTATTTAACTATGAATCTTATGAAGTAGCAGCTCGCTCTTTTCATATTGAGGTACTTTGGCAATGCAGAACTTGACAGGTTTTTGGCTAAAAATTTATACTCAAGTTACGCTTTCTTGCCAGGGTATTTTGCTACGAAAGCAAAAAATCGCTGCTTTTTAAACTTTACTATAGGTGGAATAAACTTTGGAGTAATTATATCACGTAGCTGAATGCTGCAGCGATAAAACTTGAAACTGACGTACAGTCTTCGGCTTTGACCCCTTTGACTTTTTCATAGTCGAGCATTCGCGTACTACGCTGACAGACGATCACCCTCGGTGGAATCAGCTCTCGTACTTCTGCGAATGTAATTGTCGTTTCATTTTCTTCCCTTCCAAAAGATTGCAGTAAAAAATAGAGGTGAAAGAAGCAAGCTATGTTGGTGAGAATGACCACAGTGACCCAAAAGAGACGAACGGAGCGACGCTTTGTTTCGACAGCTTCGGGAATGCCTTGGATATTAGCATTTTTGAAGACGTAATAATTGATCACTTTTGGTTTTTTTTTCGAAATTGCCTGCTGCCGTGCAGAAACCATGATGCTAGACCTAAACGAATGTTTCGCATATTTGCACTGTCAAACGATTTCTGAGGGTACTTTATTATGCATATAAAACAGCCCGTCATACTCAAATCGGCCAGTTAGACAGATATACACTGCAAACGCCTCATTATTGACGCAAGTGTAAAGTGATCAATTAGTGACACTGACAGCTATCAAATTGAAAATTTAGTTTCTACCCACTTGATATACATCGGAGCACACCAAATAGAGAGCCATTTGGAATCGAGCGCGATCGATAATAACAGGTGCGCGCAAAGACCCAAAAGCGCAAAACTGGAACATGTGAAAAAGTAATACTTGGCTATTTGATGCTACTTTAGTAGGTTACATATGAAAAATGTTAACAAAAGCAAGTTTGAGATCAGTTTGTTTTACTTCTCTGCACTCCAACAGAGGCATAAAAATGCTCGCTAACCTATCGATTGGCTGCGGAAATCCCCTTTTTATACTACTGATGAACCCTCATTTGTTTCAGCAGAGAACTTCAATTTTTTGCAGGGGGGCTCAAAAAATCCTGAGGCCGTACTCTTTAGAAATGGGAGGTGGGACCAGAATATTAATACTGGATGATGACTCATGGCCTACAGATGCATTTCAGGGGGTTTACTCGTGCCTAGCCTCAGGAACCCTAAAAATATCTAATGATAATCGACCTACCTACCCGGCATCTTTACCACAGTGCGGGTATATAGTACGCACGTGGTAAAGATCTGGGTGGGTAGCTTGATCTCGCCTTAGATCTAAGCCGGTTGATCATACTCTCTAAAGCCTAACCCCGTGCCCATGTTTGATGATAATGTATTATGCCACATGACGACGATGCTTTCACTTACCATAATATTCAGGCGATCAGCAATCCCTTGTGTCAATGAAGACAGAAGTAAGTGACACTTTATCCGCGATGAGAGACGATGAGAGCGTTTATGGTTGCGGATGGCCTGCTCATATAGGCCAATCTTACAAAAAATCTGGTTTTGAAATAATGTCTCACTTGGACAGAGAGCAATTTTTCTTGTGATGCATTAATCTACCAAATTCCTGCGAAAGGTTGTTGATACACCACCGTTATAAACATTCTAAATCAAGACATTTGACTTTGTTTTGAATTAGAATCTATTTTCTACCTTGAGAGTCAAAGTTCATGTTTATCATCAACTGAGCCAGTTTCTATGGACAAGGTCGGTTTAGTAGGAAAACGCGCATGACCGCATAGAAATAGGTCCTTATAATCACGCGATTTGGTTTTGATGACGTAAAAAGTGCGTTTTGAATGCATTTCGTTCTCTGTTTCAAGTGCATAAAAACGTTTCATGATATCAGCAAATCGGCGTACGCAAAAGAATGTGAAACAGAAATTTAATCAGTTCTGCATACTTACAAGGAAATGGCACGCTGTGTTGCCACGTCATTGCTGAAAGTGTGCCTCCACACACCTTTGGCATTTCCCGGGAAAGATACGAAACCAGTTGAGTTTGGCCTGAGACTATTTGCGTACGCCGTAATAGAAACGTTGAAATAAACATTGTGACGTTCATTTCTTGACGTATTAATAAGATTTTTTTAACTGAAAGTGAGCTAGCACAAGCAAAATGACGGTTAAATAGACAAAAATGATTAAAATCATTTAACTAAAACCAATTAAAATGATATAAGATCTGAACGGAATCACATTCAAATGAAAATATTGGTACAGTCAAAACCGGATAAGCGGACATTTTTCTCTTGCCGGGTCAATGTCCGCTTATCCGGTTTTGACTGTACTCACTGGGTTTATTGTTATAACAAGAAATTTTTGAAAAAAACTGATCCACGCCGCAGAAACGTGCGGTATTACTCCAGAAAATGCGGATAGACAGTTTTAGTCTGAAATAAAAATCTATAAATTGAATTCGTATTTGAAGTATCGAATAGTATCGAATAGTATCGCATAGTAGTCTATTTACGAATACAGAAAAACTTTTGCGATAACAAAGAATAGGCTTAGAGGCAGGGGAAAGCATGAGGTAGTTGACAGGCGAGAAACGGTAGTGATATGATTTTTGAGTAGCTCAGTTAGCTGTAGTCTTGTGAAGCATTTTCATGTGTCCTATGTCGTGACCGGAACTTACACCCCACCAATTTCGAACTGTTGCCTAATTGCGTTAAATGCACTTAATGATTTCATTGCTCACCGTGTGCGTTGACTGCGACGCACACGGTGAGTGTTAAAATCATTTACTGACCTTAACGCTCGTCAAGAGAAGGATTACGGTTGGTGGGGTGTAAGTTCTGGTCACCACCATATCAGTACTTGAAATTTTTTCTTGTTCAATGTAAGTGCTGATCTGCTTCATTTGTTCGCAGTGTGAGGAACGAAGCTTATTAGAGGGCAGACGCGATTTGAATTTAATTAATTATTTGATCGAATAAGAAACTGCGCAAATCCATTTCTGTATACTTTGATCGTTTAACCCCAAGTTGTGGTGACTTGTAGTATCTCCAAAGACTATGTCAGCATCCAATCTGCTGCAGCTTACGACATACAAGAGGAATGTGTGCTGTTTTCATAGAGTGTCAAGCAGAGTTCGCAAATGGCAGAAAAACAAGGGATCATGCATTTTACGGATCACATCTATCGACGGCTGACAATCTTAATGACCAACCGCGTTTATCGTGAATGAATAATCACTGAAGTAATGTGACACATCTACTAATTAGCAATCGCAAAGGAAAATACCCGCTATAAAGCTAGATTCACTATACTTTGATCAGATTGAGTCCGACAGCTCTGGAACTGACTGGGACAAGCCTTGTTTCATAGCACCAAACAACCTTGTCCAACGAGCCAGCATAAAAGGTGATCTATGCGCCATATTTGAATTGAGTGCTAATTTCAAGACTTAATCTGTATGTTTTTCATTTTCTGCTAAAAAATGAAAGGAATCTTTTTAAAAAGTGTTTTTGAACGATCGAAAGCTGTATTGTTTAGTTATTAAGTGAACTGCCATAAAAGGTCAGCAAAACTATTTCACTAAATATGGCAATCAATCATATGACTAGCCATTGGAACTTTTAAGAGTGAACAAAATTTGGCTGAAATACTTCAAAGTAAGCTTTAATCATTGCTACTTACTTCTGTATCTTAAACTGGCAATAATGATCGAATCGGTGTCTTCCAAAGTGCACTATAAATATTTTAAATATTTTCTGAATGATGCTCTTGCTAACCGGCTGCCAGTACAGCCTTCAACGAAGGGCCTTTGATCGGCCGCCATCACCGTCGCAGAACACAACAATTTACAGATTGGTCAAGTCAACTTTAGCAACTGTATTAACTAAAAGTAATGGCTGTTATCCAAACGTACCCGCTCTAATTAAGCGAGTGGGCATTAGACATTATTATTTCCAAAATTTTTGGCTTGATAAGCCGTACATTGACTACCGGGTTTTCTCGAAATTACGCCCCCCCCAAATTTACGCCCCGGGGGGCGTAAATTTGAAAGTCTTCTCGATATTTCGCCCCGGGGCGTAATTTCGGAGTTAAAAGTGTTCGTTCGACATCAAAAAATAGTACCATCTGCGCTATTTTATCTCGGAATTTCCCCATTGCTATATCAGTAAATATGCGAATAATACAGCATTTAATTGCAAGTTAGCTTAAATATGGTCAGTTTTCGCTGCTCCAGGTTGCTTTACTTCATGAAAATAGTAGCTGACAGTATTATTTCTACAATACTATGTGTCAGTACGCTTCCAGCCATTTCGCGAAATTACGCCCCGGGGCGTAATTTTGAATTTCACGGGACCACCAAAAAGCTGCTTTTTTTCGTCATCGCCCCGGGGCGTAATTTCGAGAAAACCCGGTAGTTTGCTAGTTTGGGTATCCTACTTTCAGAGCTAACACAACTTCGGATATTGTGCAATAGTTTTAGGCAAAGAAAGTTCTCTTCAAGCTGCTGGCTCTGATCGCTCGAATCCATCGATCTTTAAACAATGAGCCAAGTGCAAGTCTGAGGGGGGCATTTAATAATAGTCCTCAGAAGCTCAAGCATGATTTATCACTCAACCTGGGAGTCGCGCAGGAGAATACACTAAGCATGTTGAAGGAGCGCGTAGAAGTCTTTTTAACTTTGACACAGTAAAAAGATGGATTCAGTTTAAACTTCGTGCCTGCAATTTCCAAATAAGCACTACCGACTGATCCTTGCTCATCCTATACCATTTGAGTCTGAATGCCCGGCTAAGGCCAGAGGTTGGTACTTGTCGGCGACTAGGTGGTACAAGTGGGTAACTTATTACACAGAGTTATGCTAAATAAGACAAAGTATGACCGCTGCAGCAATTTGATAAGCAATTATTCCATTAATTTACATAATGTTACTCTTGTTCAATGTAGCTTGCTTTGTATTGCGTAGTTACGTGTCCTGCGCATCTTTCAATCATAATTAAAGTGCCTGTTAAAGCGTGATGAGATATGCTTTAAAGATATAAATTGACTAAAGTTCACTGCTTTTACCGCTAATCGGTTGCAGCTCGCTGATTAGAGCTTCAAGATTTCCTGGCATCTGCTTTACATTTCACAATTGGTGACTGAATGAATGTTTCTTCTGTCGCTCAACTTGCATAGCATATTTATACTAACTAACGAAATTTACACAGGTCCACTTTTTTTACAGTTAAATTCCTCATCGACTTACGAATAAGACGGCATTAATATATTGGTCGACATAAACAGATAGTGCAATTTCACTCATCCGCTGCTGATTGCGCGAGGAAATAATCAAAGTTTAAAGGCAAATGTATAAAGAGTATTTAAATCGCTTGAAATCAGAAAACATATCAGAACATCGTCATAAAGAAAAGCTGACATCTCTAATCAACAGAAAAACGATACGCTACCATTTGGACAAATTAGTTAGAGATTACAATATTCTCCCTGAGGAACGGACGCCATGGTTTATTGCGAAACATGTCTTGAAGACTTTATTTTGGGCAACAGTATATTTGGCGTTCAGCTATTTGACCATCACTTCGTCGTTCGAAGTGATTGAACAATATCACGATGATCAAACGACAACGATTATGAAAGCTGTTATCAACAACAATGTCACATACGTAAGTAACATTTTGATTCAATTTCATATCAAAAAGTTAATAGGAAATAATAATGACTGAATTAGCCTTTGGCCCTCTTTATTTGAAACAGCGTTTTTATTTTTTTCCATAAGCAACTATGCCGCTCTTCAATGTAGGCTCCTATAGAAGTATTGACACAGTACGCACAAGATTTTTGGGCCTTGAGACGATAAGAGCGATCCATGAGAGAGGCTTTGGGGGGCAGAAAAAAGCCTTCAGTTATCTACAGTAAAGGTAAGAATTATCCCTGTTCTGAAAGGGAAGGTCGTAGATCAATGGTAAGCGCGCGCTTTTATATTTCACAGGCTAATTCGGTATGCTTCTGTTAGAGAATGAACTATAAAATGAATACCAAATGCGATCAAACCTTTTCAGCTTCCGAATATGACAATTTGTTTTAAAATCAATGTAAAAAATCTGTTCAATATACATTCTACATCAAGTCTTAATTATACGTCAGCCTGGTATCGATTTTTTGAAGAAACTGTTTCACCTGAAGGTATATTTAAAGTTAATAAACGCCAAGTTTACGATGATGAAATCTATTTGTCTCTGTTTAAATACCTCGCCATGATATATGAAGCGGAACGGGCGTTGGAGCCAGGCCTTACGCAAATTTCTACCTTCCGCTCGGAAGAAAGTGATGACTGGATTGCACTGAAGAAAGTTCTTGTGCCAAATATTGAGCGCTATATAATCACTCTCGAGCAACTGAAAAGCGTCTTTGTTGGAAAATTGTGCTCTTTGCCAGCGTCCGATTACTTGTACAATGGCCTACTTAACCTAGCATTTGAAAGGCCTTCGGAAGCAAAATGTGTTGCTGGAAGTAAAATTTCGTTTATTGGCATGGACACAATTTGCATTCGCTTAATCGGATACCAAAACTATCTGCGACAACTGGGTGTGACAAACAGGATTTTCATGTATCCGTACGATGATTACAAAAGTCAGACATGGTGCCAAGAATTTACAATAGACTTAGGCAGTGAAAGCAGAAGTACACCGCGACGAGCAACGACGCGAAACGTAACATATGGCTATTTTACAATAGCTTTTTCTGACCCTGTATTCATTAACATGGATATTGGCGTAAAGACGCTTTATCAAAAGCTACCCTATGTGAACGGCGTCATCCAATGCTCATCCGATACAAGCCAAGAAGAGTGTGAAAATAAGTGTCTCAGAGGATGGATCAGGGCGAATTGTCATTGTTCGCCGATCACGTTCAATCTGACAGGTAAGTGCATAATTGCCATAGGGGGGGGAGAAAGCGTCAGAATTTTTGAGTTGCTAGCTGAGATAAAAGAAGCTTAAAATGTTCCTTGATGGTAAGACACTGTTTTGTTCATCACTTTGTAATTCTACATTCAGAACGAATAGTATAGGTCTCTCATTGCAATAACTCACAAAATAACACAAAATAATCGTTTAAGCCGATACATCAAGTTATCGCAAGTGCACCGTAGAGGATTATACGGTCTGTCTGGAAAGGTACATGGAGAATGCGACCTCTTTGTGCACAAGTAAATGTGTGTCTTTGTGCGAGCAATGGCATTATGAGTATGATTTATTAGTACATTACGAATCTTATAATAGTCTAGATATAAGGCTAAGAACATTTGATTATGTCATCATCGAACAAGTTTTCTTGTGGAACAGTTTTGAAGAGTTCATTGGAGCTTTGGGGGGCGCTCTTGGAATCTGGTTGGGACTCGATTTTGTGATCATCATTGAATTCATAGTTAATGTAATAACGAGTATAATTAAGAAGATTATGCTGAGAAATTTTCATAATTCTCAAGAAGAAGAGAAGCATGAGGATAGCGCCAACATCAAGCACAGAGAAAAAACTGCTGAAAATGGAATATCATTATCAAATGAAATTGGTAGTCGTGTAGTTGTACATCAAAAAAAGTACAAAGAAAATGAAAGTCAGATTGATGGGAGAAGCATTCGCCAAATAAATGAAACTGAAAAGCAAAGAGCACCAAGGAAGAGAAGACAGAGTGACGCAGTGAGAGAGAAACATGAGCAGCAGAGAAGAAAACGCTCAAATAATAACAAAGCGGACAGCGCGATATTGGATGAGAAAATGAAGAATAATAGTATGAATAACGAGCGTCTACAGAATCACAAAGTGAATATACACGACATTGTTGACACAGTTCAAAATGAATCTACTGCACACGCCAACTATTCCAGTGCTCAAAGTTGGTTTATTCAGAAAATTCTCCTGTTGTTCTTAAATGGCGATGTTTCTACAAACAAGCGAGCCATGTTTCTCCAACTTGTTGAAAAACTGTTTTGGACAGCAATTTACTTAGTTGGAAGCGTATTCACGATTTTATGGTGCGTTGAGTTAGTCAACTTGTACTTGGCAGATGAGACGATTTATTACCCTTCGCTGATCATAAATCGAACAGTTTCATTGCCGCCGTCATCGCTTTGCTTCAATTACCGTATTGTTAAACAATCTTTCAAAAGACACGGCAAAACTTCTAATGCTTTAATGGATTACTTCAGTCAACCAGACATCGACAGAGTGTCGTTTATTAAGATTTCTAATGGAAAACCTTGGCCCGAACAGCTTGTTTCCATTGAAATTTTGTATATCAGGACTCTTATCATTTCTGAAACCGATTACCTTTATGTCAATTTCACTGAGCGCTACGAGAAGCAACTTGATAAATCATCTGGTAAGTTACGGGCGATGCGATCCAAATCTTTTGCACTATGCATCATACTTGAATTAATAGTGAGTACGCTTGCACATTTCCTCAAGGGTGGTCCAAATGAAAACAATAAATTCGCAATGCCGCAGTCTATTGCGTAGGTTATTGCGAAATTATTGTTTTCATTTGAACCGCCCTAGTACATTATTATATCAAACAAACTGTACACTAACTGCACAAAAATGTTAAAGAATTTTGTATGACCAAGATGTTTAGCACTAATTTCAATGTAAGATGCGCTTTCCACTAAAGAGACTACTGTAAACTTCCAATAGCAAGTGGGGAGATAGCAGGAGGAAGGAAAATGGCGCTCAGTGAAGGCCGGAGCATACTTTTTTAACGCACGTCGCTGCGGCGTGCGGCAACGACCAAATACCAAGAGTGTCTGCCGCAAGCCGCATGCCGCAACGGCGTGCATTAATTTGGGACATACTTCCGCCGCACGCCGCAGAGATTATTGATTGAATCGCAGCGCGCTTGCAATTTGGCGCATACTTCCGCCGCACGCCGCAACGGCGTGCCGCAAACTTTTGCGTCGCCGCAAGAGTTGAAAGTTTTCTACTTTTGCGGCGTGCGGCGTGCGGCAAGGGACTAAAGTTGGTTAATTTTCATCGACTTTGTTGATTCTTTGCCTTTTTACTGTGCTTTTAATTCGATTTATATATTCGTTCTGCACTTAAAAGTAGTTTGGACATTTTTTGGGTGTTTTAAGTGACACTGCCGTTGCGCCGCAATAGTCTGCGTTTGAATCTGGCGCATAATTTTGCCGCAAACTTTTGCGGCAACGACGCACGCCGCAAACTAATGCGGCGAGCGGCAAGAAAAAGTGTCCTCACTGCACATGATATTTTAGGTGGAGAAAATTTATTAAGAAGCGATATTGACAAATCGGTAAAGGATATCCTTCTGCCAAAGCTTTTGGAATGGAAAGTAGCAATTAACGAACTGCTACAAAAACTTGGAGCTGAACTAGCTCGAATGATTGAATTGAAGATCAACTTCACGAATAGTACAGGAACAACTGATATCGTCAATGAGACTTCTTTTTATACGGTAGCCATCACCGATGAATTATTTTGCTACAGTCTGTCATATGCAGTCAATTTTACTGATCCAGATTATGAACTGGAATTTTCGATAAACAGAACATCGTATCCGCAACTTTTTTCAGAATCGGGGGGGAGTTACATATATTTTTCAGATTTTTTACTAGAACCAAAAAGCGCACAGTTCAGTATTCCTTTTATAAGTACACACGTTTACGGTATCGACTACTTTAATATAGCATATGGAGAAGAGTTAAAAGGATTAATCACTGTTGACGGCCTTTACACAAGTCGGCCTGTGATGAAAGGTGTGGAACATTGCTCACCAAATATGACCAAATGGTACTGTCGCGCACAATGCCGCATCAAACTCATAGAAAAATTATGTAACTGCTCGCCAACATATTGGGCTATGATGATACAGCCGACTTCTGGTTTAGACGAATGCACATTTGATCGCTATATGGAATGCTTGAATTTTAATGCAGGCGATGATCTTGACTGCAAGGAGACCTGTTTGACCATTCATGACTATTAGAAAATGTTTCTCTTACAAGCCTAGTGTTCCTTGGGCTGAATGGAATGTAGTCTAAGAAAAAAATTCGCCCTCTATCAAAGACAATTTAACGAGATGCAACCTTTCCAAAATTAAAGGAAGTCACATTGAACTTAATTTTAAGGGAGTCATACTAAATCAAAGTTAATTTCCGTTTTGTTTGGCTTCATCCGTCAGCATCTATTTAATTAGGTAGGCGAGCATTCGTTCAGTCTATGGTTGCTGTCGATATGCGATATGTATGATATGAGTTCGTTGTCTTTTATGTTGCTAATGATCGTGAATCGTAGGGCTTCATCTATCACGTAGCGACCTGCGTCCAAAATGTCTGGCAGTTATACAAAACACATTTGTAAACACGAGAAATCCAAAAACCAGATCAGTAATCTCGATTAACTCAAATTAGTGTACCTTTACAATAACTAACACAAAAGAATTTATGTTGTGTCAACTTTTCCACCGAAATAGAGGGAAATCTGATCCTACAGACGATTTAGCGCGCCTCATAATCTTCCACGTCTTGAGCAATGTCATAATTGCAGACTGATCGAACGCACAAAATCGTGCATTTCGGTAGAGCGAAAGAAGTGCGGCTACTTTATCCATTGCCATAACGTTGCCGGCCATGAACGCGTGGGTTCATTTATTGGCCTTTGCAGTCTCTTTGCCTGTTTATGTCGTACTACTAGCCATTCTACATTTCAATAAAGAGTTTCACTCGCCGTTCTACACGCTCTTCATATCTACCGGCATCGCAGATGTTCTAATTGCCACACACTTGGCTATTTTCAAGTATATTGCTTCAATATGCTGCCTGGAGGAGTTTGCTAACAGTCCCTTGGTATGCAATTATTCATATATTCTTCAAATTTTTCATTATCGTTAACTCTCTGTGCGTCCTCTGATACATATTTGCGCATCGAGCAGCGCACAGAGGTACATTAAAAATTCCTTCTCTCCACCGAAAAAGGTGACGTCCCATCAATAACTGATCATATAGTTCTCCATATCTCATTTTCGCGGCTCCTGCGCCTACCGCTTTGAACCTTTCATAATGCCAAAGTGCAAATAAAACTCGTTTATATCATTTATCATGCGCGCTAACTTCATTTAGCCACTGGCAACGTATACTCATTTGGGAAACTGGTTGTTCTACTACGCACAATTTTTCGGCGCAATCGCCATGGCAGCAAATCGCTGTACCGCAATTGCATTTCCAATCAAACATCAAGCGGTACGTTAATGGCGAATATTAGAGGCGTTCAGCGAGAGCAGTTCTAGATTTGGTCAAAACGTGTTGTCGTTCTGGTGATATTCCTTCAGTGGTTTATCCCTACACTGATCGCAGCTCCTATAGTCACTCCATGTTGTCATGCACACTACTCGAATGGCACTTTAGTGCCGCTTTTTGCTGATCCAATGGTAAGGCGCCATTACATCAAATATGTAGTTCCTATATAGCGACTCTGTCGTACAATTGAAGGACACAGAGCGGTTAATTCAGCCATACCTATAGCACTGCTCTGATGCCAACTATCAGTAGGAGAGGGGAAAGAGCGGGAGGGGGGCTTTGCCGCACTGCGAAGTGCGAGATCTTACTTCCCTTACGGATTTTAAACTGTCTTTGGCGACATATTCACTCTAATACTTAGCTATATGCTCACAATGCGTATAGTATGGCTAACATGGTGCGCCACTCATCATGTCATGGCTTGAGGAGATTCTAGGCCATGAAATTTATGGGATCCATAATCTGTCTAGCGGCCATCAGAGGTAAGTTTAATTTTTTCATAGTCGGCGATAAAAATTTGTTACTTGTTAAATATAGAGCAGGGTTCCGAATGAAAAATTTTGAAAAAAAAGACATTTCTTATTAAAAAGGACAATTCGGAAACCCTGGTATAGAGGCAAAATTGTTGCATATCTTTCAAAGAGCATCAAACCCTCCAAGACGATGGGATATATGCCGAATGGCCCATATGAAAGCCACTAATGCAGATTCCATAGCTAGTCTCTTTATTTCAGATATCACATGATTTATTAATAATATTTGCTCGTTCTGTCATTCCTTATTAGTTGTTGCGGTTTTTCTTTTTCAGGCGGCTGTGGTCTACCCACTTTTCACAAACATCCTGAGATTGTTCATCATTTGTCCAGTGATTTTTGTTATCAATGCAATTACGGTCTTGTTGTTCAAGCGCTACAAACGAAAAATGAATCAAGCGAGCGGGTTGAACGGCGCTGAAAACGTCGCCACTGAGACGCGTCTTGTTATAGTTTCATGTGTGCACTCCGCTCTTGTCTTCTTTACGATTCTCATGTCGCCTTTGTGGCATCTGAGCGTGAACAAGATCCTTCCTATCGATCCTATGGTTTTTTCGAATGGTTATGATGTGCTGTATGAGCTTTTTACACTGGGAAACCCCTATCTTCTTATATTTCTAAATAATCGAATAAGATCTGAAATTTTCCGCCTCATCACCTGTTGGAAAACTGCTGTCGTCAGCCCTACACCTCTGTCTGAAAACAGGGCTGGTTATAATACGGTAGACACTCGGGGCCGGTCAACTCGAAACTAAGGAAGCTGATTGAAAGATGATTCAATTCAAAACTTTAAAAATAATCTTAACTCCTAAGTGAATGTGCCATGTTTTTTACTGTCCTGTTCTGCATTGTGCTGAATCTTGGTACTAAAACTGTTATGATCCATGTCATCTTAATCAAGGCTTGTTAAGACCGAAAATTTCCTCTTGCATGTCAGTCAATGTAAATTCTGCCCTAATGATAACATTCTGTTTTCTTCATCTCTTTCTGTGACGTCTAGTTGCTTGCGTATGATTCTGGGGACGTATTCACAAAGTGCTTAAATAGAGTGTACTTGGACAAAGTATCGTTCAAAAGAACCAATATGTTTGACTCGCTATACATATCTCTTGAATACTATTGGATTTATCCAAAAGAACGCCCTGGGGCGCTCATTTGAAGGGGGCTCTTTCAGAAAACCCAGTACTTTGTCAAGTGTTCTCCACTAGTGGGAAAAGGAGGACAGATTTGAGACCCTGCTTGCATTCTTAAAGTACAGCACAAGTGGGATCTTAAGTTCACCACTCTGCTTAAGCACTTTGTGAATATGGCTGCTGACCTATTGACTCAGCTTTGACACATTCGCAACCGCGCGTGTATTCGGAAAACTGCCGCTTGGGACCGCGGCGTTTTTTTACACAGCGCGTGCGTGCTGATTTGATGATTGATTTGATGATGACAAATGATGATTTTCATCTTCTATACAAGCACTGCATCATCGTGCATGACCGGTCATGCACATTGTTGTGAATGTGTTAATATGCCATAATGAAAGGCGTTGCTTCTTCCTGTGTGCTAAATGAAGATACCCTTTCTGAAATTCTGCCTCCAGCAACGCACTGCCCTATTCACTAGGTTTCATGACGCTGCGCATTGTTCTGCAAGAATCTGCAAGTTTTGAAAATTTTGGCAGACAGTGGATTTGTGCACCAAACTGGTCAAGTTGAGCTTAGTTACCAACTGCACTTATATGATGGAAACGGTGGAGGCGTTTGAGGTCAAACATCTTCTTGTCATGCACATTTCAGACTGCCTTAAGCTGCTCAAGGCCAGTCATTGGAAAGGGATCCGACAAAACGTGTTAACGTTCCAATATAATTGTAAACCGTAAATGTTCTAATACAATGGCATACTATTGTAGTTGGGGGCGCTCCCCCAACTAGGCTTCACAAATCCCGCGCTGTGGCGCGTCCCGATACCCTAAGGTGTTACAGTATGCGTAGGATGTATGTCGTTGTGTATGGAGTAAGATGTTGGGTTATGTTGTGTTGTGTTGGGTTTGTGGAGTGGTGTTGTGTGCCCGCGTAGGGCGTTTATGCGAATAAAGGGAAAAAGGAAAGACCAGACCGAAGACACTCTACCACAAATGGGGGCTGAGCCAGGGACAGTACTAAATCGACCACCAAGAGTGAGTGAAGCGCAATGGTAAGCTTTTAATGATATTGCTTGCCAGGAGGTGTGCCTGTGTTGTCGTGATGAGTTTGCTGTGGACATATGTCTAGGGTTCAGTGTGTCATGGACCAGTTGTTTACTTTCTCGTTTTGTTCACCTTGTTCAGTTACCTGTCTGGACGATTAGTCGCAGGTGGAAGTCGGCGCTCGCATCGTCCCGATTTTTAGGCCAACGTAGGCTGTAGACAGCGCGTAGCGGCCCAGAGTAGGCCTACTGAGGAGAGTTTCCGTCAGAGCATGCTTGAGCGTAGGTTGGGACTGACGACGATGGAAGATAAAGCTCTGATGAGCATGATTGTGACTCGCGAACAAGCCAATAGTTTTGATGAGGCGGAGTTGCGCGATCAGTGCGTCTTGCTTTCGGAGCAGTTGAATGCATGCTGGAGTGGTCTTCTCAGTTCACGCGAAGAGGTTTATGCCGTCCGCAAAGAGATTGGTACCGCTCGCGAAGAGCTGGAAACTGCTCACAAAGACATGAAGACCCAGGTGGAAGCTGTAGGACAGCAGTATAGGCTTCTCGCAGTTGAGCACGATGTGCTGGAGACTGATTATAGGATGTTGCGTAATGAGTTGCGCGCCAGGGTACAGGTGAGACACCAGGCTGTTGCGACACCAGATAGGGTAGGAGCAGAAGGGGACAGTCACCAACGCACCATATGCCGAGCATAACGAGTGCAGCGCCACCTCGACCAGAGTCTGAAATGACGGAGTCATATCGAGACGAGCCACCAGACCGGCGACAAGAGCTGCGCGCAGCAGCGTTCTGTCCAAACGCGATAAAGCTCATGGCTAAATTGGAGAAGTTTAGTGGGAATTTGGCGGATAACAGGATTTTATTTGTCAACTGGCTCAAGGATTTCAAAGTCTGCCTTGATACGTTAGGAATTGACAACCAGTCAGTGGTGGCACTCAACGTGTTGCGTGATAACTTGAGCAGAGCCGCTTTACAAGCGTTTGACCTCATGCCAACCAATGGGCGATCATTCGCGTACGCAGTGTCGTACCTTGTCAACAAATTTGATGTGAGAAACTCATTCAACGCAGAATATCATCTCTTTGTAACAATGCGGCAAACGCAGGAGGAGAACTGCGAGGAGTATGCCCAACGCCTTCAGATTAGGGCTCAAAAGGTTTTTCGATCAAAGGATGAGCAAAGCACAGACAAACTTTTGCGTGGACAATTCATCTCTGGCCTCCTTGACTATGGCGTACAGAGCAGCATTAAGTTGGAGTGCAGTCTCATAGGCGCGCCGATACATTCTGGCTGGAGCGCGGTTTTGCATGCACGCTGATGATGTCCAGCTGGAGCGCGGTCCCCCAGGTGGTAAGAGAGTCATTCACTTGTAGAGTGAATAGCAACCCGTTGAATAAGTTGATTGTGCCCTCTTGTTGTTGTGGCTTTACTATGGGTATGTTTGTGTTGCACTCAGTATGTGCTTTGATTGCTGATTACAATTCTTGCTTGCTTTTGTGTGACTCTAGCTGATTACTGTGCAGCGCGATCGTTTTGCGTCTGCGCATGTTTAACCGTTTCTACTTTTTCTTTTTGCTTTGTTTGCTGGTTGCATTGGTGGCGTTGTATGGTGCAGTTCACTGCTGTAGTGACTAGTCTTCTATCACATATTGTGTCTTTTGCCGCCACCATTGTTGGTTTTTGTTGTTGCTGTGGGGCGATTGTTATTTGGGAGGGCGGAGGAGTGCTGTCGCCAGTTGTGGACTGATTACTGGGTGGCGGTGGCGTTGACGCCATTCTCTGCTGAAGTCTGGTGGACATGAAGCAATCCTTGTACTGCTGACCGTCCTGGCTGTATGCCGCATGTGCAGCCCAGCCCAGTTCGTCGCCTGCTTTATTACCAAGGGTCTTCTGCCGACGAACTGCCTGATGGGTGGATTGCCCAGGACGCTCGCAACTGTGGACGCGCCATCTTGGCCATGCTGTACGACCAACCCAGCGGCGTTAAGTGAGTGGTGAATCTCGTCCGGCGACCACTGACTAAGATTGGATCTTAGTGCTGTTGTTGATCGTATTTTCCTGGACGCGGTGTGAACCGCGATGTTATTATTATCTCCTTTCTGTCTGCCGAGAGAGACAGCGATCGATTTGGTACTGTATTGAATTCCTGGAGCATGGATGCTTCGTGGGCTACTGCTCGAGTAGTTGGTTATGTTGCGCCGCACTATGCAACTCTATCCTGTACTGATCATGCTCCAACGTTCTTGAATGTATCTTTATTGCCTGACCCAGCGGAATCACTGCACCCGGGCACCTCACTCCCTTGTGGAGGGGGGGTTATGTAGTCAGGGGCGCTCCCCCGACTATGCTTCACAAATCCCGCGCTGTGGCGCGTCCCAATACCATAAGATGTTACGGTATGCGTAGGATGTATGTCGTTGTGTATGGAGTAAGGTGTTGGGTTATGTTGTGTTGTGTTGGGCTTGTGGAGTGGTCTTGTGTGCCCGCATAGGGCGTTCGTGCAAATAAAGGGAAAAAGGAAAGACCGGACCGAAGACACTACCCTGCCTTATTATTAAAGTTAGAGACAGTCATTCCGATAGAGAGTGCCATTGCATTGGAATATTTATGATATATTTCATTTCGTCAAAACCATACTTACGCGTAAATTTTCAAATGAGTGGCAAAAAGTCAATAATTTCCAGTTGTGCACAAAACAAAGCGCGCTAAATATTACCGTTATTAAAAGCTCGTTTCGCTAAATGCCACTTTTTTTTGTATTCGTTATTTCGAATTTGAAGGCTTGCTGACTTCATTGAAAAGAGGTTATCGAAAATCAATAGGGAAGGCGTGAATCTATCGACAGCGCGTTTGAAACACAAAATCTACAGTTGACCTGTAATTCCGCACGGACCTAGCCTTATACAATCTCCCATAAGCTGTAATTCGTTGCTACTGGACAATATTTTATCTATTTACTGTCAAAATTTTTCACCGAGGAGGAAATTGAGCAAAGTTTCGTAGTAGCTGTAATTAAGATGGATTCTCTTGATGAATAGAAGACTTCTAGTTCTTCAGCAAGTAACTCTGAAAATACTTTGTCACTTTTTATAATTTTGCGCACTAAATACAGCAAAAGTAAACGATAAAGTAACAATATATCATCATCAACACAGCATGAGAAAACCGGACAAACCCACCATTAACAGAAAACTTATATCGACACGCGTGTTTTGACGTAGAGATTAAGCACTCATTATAGAATATCAAAAATAGTCGATTAGATGCAGAGATTGAGTATGCAATAGTGTGAACGTCAAAAACGATTGAACGAATCATTAAACTCTGTGCAAATTGCATACATAGGGCGCGTCTGTATCGGAACTGCTCACGCATTTATAATGATACCATAATTCACAGGTGCAGAAAACACATTGGATCCAAAGTCCACCATTTTTGCCGCAGAAGCATTTGGAGCAACAATTGATATCCTGATAAGGGATGTGAAACGACATGTTGGCGGCTTTGGATTCTCGTTTTTCCTTCTTCTGATTCGCCAGCATAGTTCGCTAAAAATTATACATGATATGTTTAGGTTAACATCAGTTTATCGCTACCCTCGCGGCTCGCTCCATTCCACTTCGTTCCGCTGCGCTCGCTTATCGCTCGGTCTGCGATAAATTAACCTTCAACTGCCATCTACCTCTTATGCAATCAATGCTAATGGGCGTAGTAAGGCCTTTATGCGGATAAGAGTGTGCGTGAACGTTGAAGGCGGGCTGAGCCGCGGTAGACCAGCCAAAACTACTTGGCTGCTGCACGAATTGTCCCAGTTGGGATGGAGCGAACTGCTGCTGCAGCTGCTGCGGTTGTCCATCGCAGTAGATAAAGCCGGAGCCCGCGGAGCTGGCGCCCACCACGGCACCGATTCCGCCCTTCCAAAAGGGCCGCCTTGATCGTCCCTCAGACGCCGTGTCAGCCCGCAGCTTGGCCCACACTTTGGCGACTTCCGAATCTCCTCCTACGGCTTTAATGCGCTTTGCCGCTCGCAGCTAGTCAGCAAACTTGAAGTACGTTGGGTCTTTGTCGCCAAGGCAAAGGTTGGCGATGCGCGTCTCCAGTCCTTTGACGACTATCGTGAAGCACTCCTTTATCTCCTCCTCTTCGTCGGCCTCCAACGCTTGTTGGAGTTGATCTCTCCAAGACTTTTTTAGTTGGAATTGAACGTCCAAGAAGTCTCTCTCCAGTCGTTCTGGTGGCGATTGTGACTTTGCCTTTCTTTTCTTTAAGAGATCAAGTGTAGCTTCTAGTTGTCTTAATAGATTTTTGATTTCGGAAAGCTTGGAGCCGTGGTCGTCCATTCTAAAGTAGTAATCGTTCTGAAACGCAGAGAATGGAAAAAACGAGAGGAACTGAACTAATGGATAGGAGAGAATAGAAATGAGAAACGAAATGAAAAACGATATAATGCACACTCACGCAGTTAAGGTCGTGAATGAATTCTTAACGTAAGTTTATTTTCCTAAATTTCGCGCAACCGCCCCCACTTACCATTCCTGACTGTCCTCTATTAGCTCCGATTGATACGGTAGCTTCCGTTGAAGGTACATGTATACCTTGAGAACATTTTGAATAGGTGCATTGATTGGCCGACCACTATTCTTCTGGCAAGGAAGAACTGCACCATGTGCACTTTAGCTAACTATACCGCACGCTCAACTGAGGCATTCATGTCTGATTGGAATTCTTCTGGGACTCCAGGCACAAGGCTATTTGGCATCTGAAACACTAATAGGTAATGTTATGGGGTGCGGTTCGGTGTAGGGAACACTCGCAAGCTAGGGGTTTATTCCTAGGCAATAACGGGGTGTGCCGTCGGGGGACGGCACCAACAGGCAAAGCACAGTACAGCGAGGAGAGAGAACGGGAGCGAGCGAGAGCAGACAAAAGAACAATACAAGTGTGACCGCGCACAATACAAATGAGGACATTATATGGGCGCTGTAGCCGACAGTGACGTCATACGACTGTCGACTACAGCGCCACCCCGCGACAGCTAAAATGATCCTACACTAAGCTGACGCCCTAACCTAAACATTTTGTATTATTCTGGTAGTGAGACTTGGCTGCTGAGGAGGCGATTCTTCATCCAATAAGGGTATCTCTACTTCTTTGATCATCTCTGCTGCATCAGGTGTCATTGAATCAGCTGTGATGTGGGTGGCTCGCGAGCATTCGGCGAGCGCCGAATCCAACGCACATTCAGATCGCAACTAGTAGAATTTTACTGAATGGGAATGCTTGCATCCAACTCCTGCATGACATGAATCGAAGCAGTCGCAGTCAAATCCCTCCCAGTACAGATGAAACCATCAAATCGACATTGACGCTAAAAACAAAGATAATTATAATTATATCAGCAGGCACTGTTATTATGGGAAAGTCTTACTTTAACACATTGACGACAATGCACGTTTTTCGTTTTCTGGCGCGTGGGACATTATCGATTTTTTATTTTCTAAGCTATTGGGCTAAGGGACGACCAGTACAAGATAGGTCCTAAAGCGACTCTTGCCTGATAACAATGTTTGCATTCAAAAAGCATTGTTATGGCCACAAACTCTTACGTAAAGCAATTCAAATCACGCGCCTCTAATTACGGTAGCCTTCGCGTATCGGGCGCCCTTTAGTCCAACTCTCTTCTTCGCGTACGACCCACCGGTGGGTCGTTTGGTCCCACGCTGACAAACGCGTACGACCCACCGGTGGGTCGTATTGTCGTCAATGTGTTAAAATGCCTAATATCCTTAAGAATTTTAACACTTGTGTCGCTTTTGACAGCGCATACATCGTAATCCTTTCCCTTAAATAATATTGATCAACTAACCAGCCTATCACAAGAACATGACTGCAGCCATCTAACAATGTTGAATGTATCGGCTATGGTGGCCGATTTGACGATGAAAACGGTTGGGTCGGGTGTTGTTTGCACGAAATCCTGATGAGTAGAATAGTATTTAATCGCCGTATGGTGATTCCTGTTGCTTGCTATCAGTCAAAACTGTCAGAAGCAGTTGGGGACATTTTTTCTAAAATTAGTATTAAACTTATTATCTGAGTTGGATGAAGAAAACTTATAATATTGTAAATTTCTGGAATCTAATCGGCGTTTAGTTTACTGAGACTTGTTATTGCAATTACGATCCGCTGTTTCTAAGCATTGAGTC
This sequence comes from Plectus sambesii, assembly GCA_002796945.1. Lineage (NCBI taxonomy): Eukaryota > Metazoa > Nematoda > Chromadorea > Plectida > Plectidae > Plectus > Plectus sambesii. Next base: position 4,758 of record NIUQ01001404.1, on the reverse strand, counting down.
TTTTGTTCAGAACCTTGAGACAGTTGATAATAAGTTTACGGATTTTGTTGAATATTGGTATGCTAGGGTGCTTTAGAGGAGAACTTCCGAAAATGATGCCGGATTTTTTCAAAAAAATTTCGCTTTGAGATGTGGCGGGAAATTTAAATTTGTGTCCTGAAAACGCACAGTTTGTCAAAATCGTTTGCCCGTTTTCATGATACCTTTGGATAGCCCAGAGCTAGGGCTACAATCCTAGGGTACATCAATTTTGAGAATTGTGAACAAGTTTAGACCGAAAAAATCGAAAAACCAAAAAGTTTGAAAATTCAGCTTTTCTCTCTAGCACACCTTTTCAGGTTCCGCAATAATCTTTAATTTGAGCCCACATTCAGATTCATCTCATCATTCCCAATCGATTGATATAGAAAAACACCGATTTTGACAAATTCTGTTTTGTCAGTATACAATTCTAAGTCTCCCGCCTTATCTCAAAGCAAAAACTTTAATGAAAAATCCGACATCATTTTCGGAAAATATACCCTAAACTCCCCTAGCATGCGAAATTTCATCGAAATCCGAAAACGTTTTGCCAATTGCACCAAGGCAAGCTTGGTGCTTAGATAATGTGAATCTTAAATTTGAAAGGGAGTTTAATGTTGTTGACATATACTGCACATGCTTTTAAAGTTTCAAGTACTCAGAGGGGGCGATTATTGGAGGGTGGGCGGCTAATAACAGAAATACGATAACTTCTGACTCATTGACCGTTACAAACGATTCTAATATATAGTAAGATGCACTTCAGGACCAATTGAACTTGTATAGTATAAGTGACACCACTGTTAACGATTTTTACTGTATGAATAAATAGTTATACCCTGTTGATTTTGGATAAGTATAATATTACGTATGTGCAGCACTGGAGGTTATAGTTAATTGAAATGATTAAATAAAAACATGTGCTGTTATTCCATAACGTTTACCATTAAGTTCCACAAAGTACCTCCCCATTTTTTTCAAGCGATTCAAAAGTATTGAAATGCGCGTCTTTGTTTGCTCATTACACTCCGTTTAGCTTGTCTCATCACCACTCTCCCTTTACCATTTGTTATTCATACAAACATCCGTCTCTTTTTGTAAGCTAATGCCTTAAACCCTAGCAGTAAGATTAAACTGGTATAGTATGAATTTGAAAATTTCATATTAAACAATATCTCAAACACTGTATTAGGTTGAAGTGGGGGTGAACAATCCCTAAAGCTTATGGTAAAAGATATAAATAAACGAACCGCTTCTGGCGAACCAAATAGCATCATCTCAAGGTCTTCATCCTATGGATCAAGTAATCCTGGTTGCATAAGGTCTCCTTGTAGGCACTGGGAACATTGAACTTGTTCCGCATCTTGAGCGCGTTCTTGGTGGAACTCTTGCCTTTGCGCAGACGACAACCCAGGATGTCAGGATCGCTGCATGTGGCATTAACATCTCGCAACGGAGCGGTGTTCTCAGGGAAGAGAGCCCGCTCTTCCTCCACTTACTCAGGCAGACGGGACAGGTGCTCCGCAGCGATGGCAAATGAAGCGGTGGCCGTTCCAGAGCGTACATCTTGAGATGCTCCTCGCAGCGCTTGTTAGACGATGTAGGCGCAGTTGAAGACTGGATCGCACTCAACGTTGTGACCGATTGACGGGTCATCAATGGAATTAAGTGTGCCGTGGCAAACGCGAGTAGCGTGGCATGTTGTTGAAGCGTTGACCAGCTTTCTCCGGACGACCGTCTTGCAGGAGATGCACGAGTACCGCGTGTACTGCCTTTCGGTCGATCTTTGACCGAGAATGTGATCACCTTGTCGTCTGTCCGATATGCCAGTATATCGTGGCCGAACTTAGTTGTTCCTTTGTTGAGTGTGAACATCACTGCTGACATAAATTTGTTCAAACAACTTGAATGCAGGCTGTGACACCTCTAAACACCGTTCGTAAACATAGGTGGCAAGATATTTTAGGCCTTATGTAAGTTTGTGTTTTAGAATACTGTTTGAGTTGATTTAGCGGTAAAGCTGATTGATATTAAGTGCAACTCTCATTACAGAAGCATCCTTTAAGAAATCATAATGATTACATGCTCAGAAACTGCTCTTTGTATCGTCTACCACCTATTTTCCATTTTCTAGGATGGAACTTAATTTTAGCATAAGTGTTTGGTGTGCTTGTCAAATCTGAGCTACTAACGTTCCACAGCCACATGCCACTCTTAAATCAACACTAGCGATTCCATTTCACTGTGCTGACGATTATCAGTTATAATCGCTGCAGCAGAAAATCAATTTTTATTCTCTGAAGCATTGGGTGGGTTTCACATCGCGAACTTTAGCTAAAGTCGGACTTTAGGCCTATCCTTTATCATTGCGGTAAGTCCGACTTTAACTAAAGTACGCGATGTGAAACCCACCCATTATGTCATTAGTCGGCTAGAGGGCGACTGGTACGTAATACAAACGCCTAACACCGGTTCAATAATTTAGCTTCCCCGCGAGTATTTACACACACGCGGACGCCTGATTAGCGCAAAATGCTATAATTTTTATAGCAAAATACGATAGATTCTAAATTGCCCTACAGGTGTTAGTATTTTTATCGCGTAACAGTCGCCCCTTAGCCCGACTAATTACGTCATTCGATTGCACAAATAGCGCGTAATAATCACTTGCTGCACTTAACGCTGTCAGACAACAGTTTGAAATTGGTGGGGTGCCAGCTTCAACCATGTAAAAAGGAACATTATTTCCAGTTGCATTTTGACATCACTGTTTCAAGAAAATCATAATTCCTTCTTTATATTACAATATTAGTTAGGGTAACGTTAAACACCGGTCTCTTCTATTCTTTTTGGGCAATCCGAGCATGCATCATTTCTTTAAAATAGGGAGCACATGAGTTCCCCATATTTTGTTAATAAGAAAGGCATGAAAAATTAACGGGTTTTTTCCCAACAAATTACGGTACATGCACATTTTTCGGAGATGCTCATTTTCTAACCCCTGTATCTTTGTGCCGCGCTCCACATAGTGAAAATTTTTATAAGAACGCTTTTTCTCGCTGAGACGAATCGACTAGAGAGAATACGCGCATACAAAAGTAAATAAGAACGAGGCCGAGCGCTATCGCGCTCGGCTGATTACGACCCCGGCATTTCTCTTTTGACATAAATGCGCTCTTTGCAACTTCCTATAGTCCTAAGCCTAAATCAGTCATAATTAATACTGGTTGCTAGGCAGCACTATTTTCAGGGGTTGATTGGAACACAACATAATTACAGGGTGGCGCTAAAAAAGAATGCAGGCAACGAACTTTTGAACAGGGTAGCGCTTAAGGCCCAAATTTTAACCGTAGGGTGTCTTGGCATAGGGCTTCGAATGGGCGGCGTTTGGGCCTTTTCCTTTACAAATTATCGTTGCGGGACCCGAAGATCTGCGAAAAAAGGCCTTAAATCGGAGGTGACTTTGGAGGGTCACTGTAAAGCGGAGAATTGAGATGGTGAGCTGATTTTTGGCATGGGGGTAGCCAACAAAAGTGCCAATGTTTTCCAAAAAAATTAAGTGAATCGGTCGTCATTACCGAAAGTTATAATAATTCAAACTTTACGATTTAGGGGTTTTTTGGTGGAGTTATGCGTGTTACTGAGCTCCTATTTCCTTGCCCGCAGGCTTTTTCAATGTTATCGATTTACGGGGACACCCCTAGACCTACGTTGTCGATAGAATACCAACTCGGTCAATTTTTATGATTATCAATTTTTGGCCATTCACTTTGCCACCACAGCGCCGCCCGCGGACATATAGGCTGCTATAGCTAAAAAATCGATAATCATGAAAATTGAGCAGGTTGATGTTTTTCAGATACTGTAAGCATGGGGCCATCCTCAGAAATCAATAAAATTGAAAAAAGTCGCAGGATAAGGGTATGGCATGGATGAAGGCGCATGTCCATGCTGCTACCCATGGTGGATGGAAACTTTGATCATGTGAAAAACGGGGCATTTCTGACCAATTGCCAAGATTTTTTCAGAAAACATAAACACTTTGTGGACTACCCCTGTGCCAAAAATCAACTCATCATCTCAACTTTCCGCTTTACAGTGACCCTCCAAAGTGACCCCCGATTTAAGGCCATTTTTTCGCACTTTTTCGGGTCCCGCAACGATAGTTTGTGAAGGAAAAAGCCCAAACGCCGCCCATTCGAAGCCCTATGTTAGGGCACCCTACGGTTTCAAATTTGGGCCCAGAACGCTATCCCGTTCAAAAGTTACGTTGCCTGCATTCTTTTTTAGCGCCACCCTCTGTGTAACGCGGGGCTTGGGTTTCACTGTACTCTTTTTGCAAAAGCGCCAAAGTTACTCAATATTGCACACGCGGAACACAGAATGACACCACTTTGCTTGATTCCCACTCAAATTGCCATATATCTGCATAGCAAAGATTTTGTGAGACATCTATTTAAAAATTACCACATGATATGGAAGAAGTACAGTATTCAAGACCCAGCGCCAAATGAGGTTCACAAATATATCGCACCTGTTAGATAACAGAAAAAGGAACTAATACTGACGCATAACTTTAGTAAAATGAATCAACCAATAATAGCGACATAGAAAGTCAATGACTATAACAACGATTGCTGGACGGTTATTAAAACGGCCCCCCAAAATGATGAAAACGGCCGGCCAAAAAATTTTACTTAAAACGGCCAGTCAAAAACCCCTACTACTTAAAACAGC
>NIUQ01001403.1:0-31019 GCA_002796945.1 Plectus sambesii | reverse complement strand
CCCTCTAGTCACGAAATAAAAAATAAGGTACATTGTGCAGTTGATTGCGCCGCCCCACTAGTCGCAGATTCTGGTGCACCGGAAGATTCGCCAGCCGCCGTCGACGTCTCATCACCTGAAATAGAGAAAATTCTCTTTGTTCTGGAAGAATTCAGCACGACGCTGGCAGTTTTTTACCAGTCACTATTGTAATATTGCCAGCAAGCGTTGGAGTAGCAGTGGAAGCGGTGGTCAGCAGCGAGAACGGCTTTGGACGCGCGATTCGCGGGCCCGATCCAGCGATGAATGAGCTTACTAAATAGCCAGGCGAGTCGCATTGAAGCACACAGAGAAAGCAGAACTCAGAGTCAAGCGATCAGAGGCGAGGGCGGCAGTGAAGAACGTCTTTCAGTTTGCACCTATCTCTAAGCAACTGCCGAGGGATATCAGATGCGGATATATTCGATCATATTCAATAGTTTAAAGGCGGGTATCGATGGACAGATTCGAGCTTAACTGCCTAAAAGCTATGAAAGAAGGAGATCTTTATTACTGAACGCGGTGGCCAGCGTGTGCGGATCATTTGGAAAGGTTTTGAAAACTCAGCAGGGCTTCAAGGCTCTACTACTGCTTGTGGGGAAGCTGCGAAGTAAAGATGAACATGAAGTTAAAGATCTGCAATCTCCAATTCTTCGCCTTAAAACTATGCTTAAGCCTAAGCCACTGTTTGAGCATAAGCAATCACAGCAGCGCACCGCATTTCAAGCACTGGAGCCAAACAGGTCGTTCGGCGACGAAATTGTAGTAATTGCGCGAATTGGCGCAGGCGATGGGTTCGCCGAAGTAGTAAGAGCAGACGTTGAGGTCTGGCTCCCAGCCGGCGACCGTGCAGCCAGTTAAGAAGCAGCGTCGTGCGCAGTCGCCGGCGCTCTGCTCCTCCGACGAGTTCATGGACGTTAAAGCTGCCGAAGGCTCGGCCACTTCGAACGACACAACGCAACCTGAATAAGGCAAGCGGCTGCTGCTGAATGCACATTTGCAAGCGGTTCGCTCTTTTCCAATCGCGCTACAACTCTGATGCCAATTGAAACCGAAATACTGACTGTTTTGGGATGATATTATGCTAAAAAGATTTGATTCAATAATGGCACATAAATTTCCGCTCTGTGAAGCAAGGGCCAGTTTCATAAAGCTACTGCAATTTTGCAATGAGAATAGTTGTATGAAACTGGCCGCAGTAGAAAAAGCAAATTTTAAGCGCTGAGCTTATGCAGCAAGCTAACTTTCAAAGGTAGCCATATCTGAAGCAAAGGCGCGATAATGCTATAATAATGCCAGGTGCAGTAGAAATCGTCTGTTAAAACTGGCAATAATTATAAACTGATTAGAATTATAAAATTTCATTACTACATATATTCGTAGTCACAATAGGTGTTCCGAAAAGCATACAATTCTTTGAGCGATAATTACCTACATCAACACAAAATGGAGCTTGTTTCATGAAACAGCTGTATTTGCAACTTTTTGTAATTATAATATACGGGAAGTTCTGCGATTGGTCAGCTGTGACAGGTGCTGGGAAATTCTCCTCACCAAGCACCCAATCACTGCATTCTTCGCACTCGTAATTGTATCAGTTGTAATTAAAGCAGTTTACGAATGAGGCACTTGGCTCTCCTTGACAAAATTTAAAACGATTTCTACTGTATCTGAGCAAGAGCGGCAAAGGTTATGGCGATTTGCTAGTCTACTCAAGCGAAAGTAACTAACCATGAGGGGTGAGCTCGTCCGAAGAGGTACCAGTAGACGATTCCGTGGCGTTCGCCGCCGTTTCGCCTTCTCCAGCCTGCGCCGGAGCCAAAGAGACTGCTTCGTCTTCCTTGTTAACATTGCTGGGAGTGGCATCAATGGCGCCACTGATCACAGTCTCATTCGTCGCTTGTGACGTCTCTTCTGCACTTCCCGGTTGAAAGGTGACCGCCTCGCCTTCCGACTGCGGGGCGATGGTGATGTTTTCCGTTCCGCTAGTGACGAAAGCCAAATCTCCTTCCGACTGCGGGGCAATGGTGATGTTTTCTGTTCCGCTGGTGACGAAAGCCAAATCCCCGTCACCTCCTCCTACCACCACCACTGACGATTCATTGCTAGACGGAGCATTCGTTGAGATTTCCACCGTTTCACCGCCAGTCAGGGTCGCGTTATCTTCAGAAGGCGCGATTGCGATTGGCGCCGACGTCACTACCGATCCATTTGACAACTGCGTCTCGTCGATAACGACCGCGGTCACAGCGTTCGGCTCGCCCTCAGCATTCGTCTCATTTCCTTCTGCATTCGAAACGACAACTACGCCTCCAGGTGCCGCTTCAGTTGTGGCGTTCGACTCGCCGTTGAATGACTCGCCAACCGTTACTTCTTCGCCAGTTGCTTCAGGTGCCGAGGAAGATGACTGCTCGGTTGTCGATTCGGCTCCTGATTGAGGCGTTGATTCAGTCGCCGCAGCGCCTTCACTCGCGCTTTGATCGGCCTGACCAATTACTTCAGCGCCTTCCTCAACTTGAGGCAAATTGGTTTCTAAAAATGGTCATATCTCCAGCGATTGTAGTCGATATATACGTATATACTAATGGAAGCAAGAAAAGAGTCTAACGACTTTTTCGAAATGATCCAGCACAATCCTCGACCTATTGGGATCATGGAGTCGCCATAACGTAAATGAGAGAATCGTCATGTAAAATACGAAAAAAATTCTTTCCATCGTTCCGCACAATTGATAATCGACAACTAATGAAATGTTAAGCTGTAGCGAAAACATCAGTGTTGTAAGCTAACTGATTTTTGCAATACAGTCGCGATAGATAACACATCTAATTCAATGTTAAAATGTAAAATGTAAAATGTAAAGTTACTCACGGCATCGTGCACAGCGAATCCAAATAGCCTCGGTTCCCTTGAAGATGGACGTTGTTTCGGTGGCGGTGCAAGAGTCGTAGTCGCCGTAGTTCAAGATGCAAGCACCGGAGCTTGGATCGTACGACGCACCAGTGCAACCGTCCTGGTAGCAACGACGGGCGCAGATTGCTGCGGAGGTAACGCTCGTCGTCGAGCCCTCTCCGTCCTCAACCTCCTCTGGTTTCTTGGCAATTGGATCAAACTCGAACGTTACGACGCAGCCTACAATTTGCAGCTTTCATCAATTACTCCTTTTCACAGCTGAACGTTTAAATTCGCGCGCCTTTCCTGAATGTCAAGCTGACTAAGACTAAAAAGCACCGCTTCCGTGTCGCACAGTAATTTTTTGATTGTACTACGCTTCAAGCGCATTTGCACGCCACATGATCGTGGGAAAACAGGAGAAGTCGGAATTACGCGCGAATGAGTTGTAGGGGTAATTGGAAGATCATTTTGATTATCCTGAGTTCAATTTTAAAGATTAAAGATTTTAAAAGTCCAGTTATTTAAAATTTATTGAGAACAATTTTCAAATTCAGATTCTGTACATTCGTATGGCGCTGGATCGATTTAATACCGCGTAATAGAGCCGAAATCTTTCTTAACACAATCGCAAAGGATATCCTCTAAGTACAATTTGAACGGAAATTTGTGTTCTGAAACGGTCCCATTGTCATTATAAACATTATCCCTCACACAAATCCAAAGAACGCTTAGATGAGCCTTACCATTTCCGAGTCCAACGGGACCAGCTGGAAGAGTTTCAGTAGGAGAAGCTGACTCGCTTGAGTTCGTAGCGCCAGCCTCTGTTGAAGTCTCAACCTCCGAGCTAGCCGTCTCATTGCCTGGAGCTTCTGTTATTAAGCCGCCTTCAACAACAGCAATTGTGACGTTGCCTTCTTCAGTTGGTGCTTCAGTCACAGTCTCATTGCCTCCAGCTGGCTCTTGAGTTGGTTCCACTTCAGTGGCTGGTTGTACAGCCACTGTTTCATTACCCGTGGCTGGTGTACCTTCGTCAACTTTAACTTCTGTTGTAACGTTGGCTCCTTCGCTAGGTTGAACAATCACGGTATCATTTCCAGTGACTGTGATAGTGGCTGACCCTTCATCTACTTTAACTTCTGTTGTAACGTTGGCTCCTTCGCTGGGTTGAATAACCACTGTTCCATTGTCTGCCGACTCACCTCCGTTGACCGTAACTATTGTTGAAGTATTGCCTTCTTGATTTGGTTGAACAACCACTGTTTCATTTCCTGTAGCTTGTTCTCCTTCATTAACCGTAACTTCTGTGGTAGCATTTCCTTCTTCGTTTGGTTGAACAATCACTGTTTCATTGCCAGCAGGAACGCCTTCATTGACAGTCACTTCTGTTGTGGCATTTCCTTCCTCAGATGGCTGAACAACTACAGTTTCATTGCCTGCTGGAATGCCTTCAGTGACTGTAACTTCTGTTGTTCCATTGCCTTCTTCTGATGGTTGAATAACTACAGTTTCATTACCAGCAGGAACACCTTCATTAACGGTAACTTCTGTTGTGCCATTGCCTTCTACGTTCGGTTGAACAACCACAGTTTCATTGCCAGCGGGAACGCCTTCATTAACTGTGACTTCCGTTGTGGCATTTCCTTCTTCATTTGGCTGCACAACTACTGTTTCATTGCCTGCTGGAACACCCTCGTTGACAGTTACTTCTGTTGTACCATTGCCTTCTTCAGACGGCTGAACAACCACAGTTTCATTGCCATTGAGATTACCTTCATTAACGGTAACTTCTGTTGTGCCATTGCCTTCTACGTTCGGTTGAACAACTACAGTTTCATTGCCTGCTGGAGTGCCTTCATTGACAGTTACTTCTGTTGTGCCATTTCCTTCTACGTTTGGTTGAACAATTACTGTTTCGTTGCCAGCGGGAACGCCTTCATTGACAGTAACTTCTGTAGTGGCATTTCCTTCCTCAGATGGCTGAACAACTACAGTTTCATTGCCTGCTGGAATGCCTTCAGTGACTGTAACTTCTGTTGTACCATTGCCTTCTACGTTTGGTTGAACAACTACAGTCTCATTGCCAGTGAGATTACCTTCATTGACAGTTACTTCTGTTGTACCATTGCCTTCTTCAGATGGTTGCACAACTACAGTTTCATTGCCTGCTGGAACACCCTCGTTGACTGTAACTTCTGTTGTGCCATTGCCTTCCTCCGATGGCTGAACAACTACTGTAACATTGCCTTCTTCAGCTGGGAGCGCAACAACTGTAGCAGTCTCGTTCACTTCGGGACCGGCTGTGAAATTAGAGCCGGTGGATTCCGTGATGGCAGTCTCGTCGTTTGACTCGGCGCCAGTTGTTTCCGTTGCATTGCCCAACTGTTCAGCATCATGCGCGCTCTGGGAGATAACTTGCACCCCAGCTGGCACTGATGCCACATCTTTTTCTTCTATCGGCTCTGGAAAGTAAATAACTTTGTAAACAGTTTCCAAGAGCAATTAAAATATACAAGAGAGACACCAACAGCCTTTTGAATATTCTTCTCTCATGGATGGGGAAGATTTCCAAACAACGGTGTTTTGTATTTAATTCATAGTTTAACATGACGGGCAAGGAAAAAGCGAGTGTTATAGATCCGTTATTACACCAGCTTCACAACTGGCATCGACATTTCAATTGCTAATGAAATAGCAAGATATAAAACTTTTGAAGTTTTACAATTTGATAAAATTTGAAGGGCACACATACCGCATTCGATGCACTGCAGCCAGGTCTGTTTTTCGTTGGCAAGAACGGAGACGCGCTCGAGGTCCAGACAGGTTTCCGACTCGGTAGGAAAAGAAAGAAGACAGAGGCCGGACTGCGGATCGTGCGCTGCTCGAACGCATTTCTCTACAAAGCACTTCCTGGCGCATTCGGCCGATGTCAGACCGGAAGTGTCGTTTTCGGACCGCACCGTCTCGTCGATGGAATGAGCGAAGCCGTCAACCGCTTGGAAGGTGATTTTACACACTGAAAGAAATTGCTTATGACAGAATATCAGTTATGTGTTTACAATTACGCTTTTTGCTATTAACTGTATCCTTTCTTTACGTTATTACAATTTGGACAATCAAATTTACCGATTAATTTTGTTTTGCCAAATTTAATCGTTTTACTATTCCAACTTTTCTTTTAGCGCATTACTTAAAATTATTTCTGAAACATTTTTACAAGAATGTTTTACATGTTTTGCATTCGTGACATCCAAATTATGCAAGAAATTCAATCGATCTCGACTGATTTTAAATGTTTGTACCGTAAAAATGCTGAGCATAAGTTTGCTTACTTTTTTCTGCGCCACCTGACTCAGAAGATCCGCTGGTTCCATTCGCTGACGACTCTAAACAAATCAAAGTTTAAAATACAGTTCTATCGTAATTCTCATCCAAGCAGTGGAATCCTTGAATGAACGGCATTCCTAATCCTAAGTTTCATAATAAAAAACATGTATTATTTCCACGTATCAATTTGAGAGAACATTTAGCATTCACTGCTTCGCAACTTTTTGCAGAATTTTCAAAGCAACGGTTTAAAGCGATTATCAACTATCAATGAAAAAGTACTGAGCGACTTTGATAAAATTAGAGCAATTGCAATGAATAGTTTTATAAAGTATATGCAAATTTAAGGAAGATCGAGCCAGAATGCCGTATACATTTCGCGTCTCGTTACCTTCTATAGTTAATTTTCTTTCGGCCCCTATGTAATCAGATTCATTATTATCAAACGTCTGAATACTGACACGGTAATCTCATTCACAAATTCACGCGTAAAATTTTACGCGCATAAGCAATTATTTGTTAATCACGTTAGCGAGGCGCGTATAGAATACGTTATTATGCCAAATTCAACCTTTAAGTAACGTACTGAATACTTGAAGTAAACTCGTTACCTGACGGCGCCTCGGTGGATACCAGTGGTTCGCTCGAGACGGTCTCGTTCGAGCCGACGGACGATTCGGTGACGAAACTCGGCTGCTCGGCGTTGGTCTCGTTCGAACTAACGACCACTTCTGATGGCACCGCAGTCGAATTCTCCGTCACCGCTCGCCATCCCGTTGATCCTTCCGCTGAAGGCGCCTCGGTCGCGCCCGTTCCCTCCAAAGCTGCAATTCAAATTTTTTTAAGAAGAACAGAATAATCTCAGAGTTAAGTATCCAAATGCAGCTAAGCACAATGCTTTCATATTTGTGAAATGGCTCGGATAAATGTCGCAGCATTCTTTACTGCATGGAGGCAAAAATTTGTGCGTAATGAGCATAAGGGGGCAAAACTTCAAAAGTATCACTGCACCACAAACCGATATATCGAGGTTTAATTGCGTGTTGGAGCATACTGCTTGCACAAAAAATGATAAAATGTCTCGTGTATCTGGATTTCAGCATGTGTGAACCTTATTGATAGGGGGGCTGATGTTAAAAGCGATCGATCAAAGTTAGTCCTTCCACCCGAATATAGGTTGCAGTGGCATAAGCTCATGACTTACAACAGCGAATGCATTGAATGGCGATGCTCTTTTCTGTAGGGTATTGGTAGACTCGCGGCAGGGTCGGCGAGCAGACCTCGCCGTCCTTAAACTGCGTCTTACAATAGCCTTTTCCTTCGGGTGCGGTAGGGGGATCGAAGACAGCCAGGCTGCAGGAATCCCGGTAGCAGATATAGGCGCACTGATCTATCGATTGCACACGAGCGATGTCGCGGAATTCGATGTCCGCAGTCTTTCGCTCGGTGTCGACTTGGAATGTGATAGAGCATGCTGCAAAGGTTGGCATAATAAGCCACAAGTCGGTCGACTATACCCTTGAAAGCGTAAGCGTAAGCATAAGCTTGTGGCGTCTCTGCGTATTGTTTCGTATAACTGTAGAGTGTTGAGAATTGAGAAACTGAATCATATTTCCTTCCTTCCTGAGTTTTAATTTCTCATTTAATCACGCAACTGCAACTATACAGAATTGTCCCTCAGTTCTCAGTTCTCAACAGTTTTCTGAAACAGGTCCCCCTAATTTCATTACACAACAGTTATTTAACATGCATTACTGCTATAAAACTGAGAAAGTGATTCATTCATTTTCAGAGTTTACGAGAAATAGAAAGAATTTGAATCTTGCAGCTGGCAACATTCCTACTAATCACAACAGAATGCAGAACAATTACCAAAAATAATTCCTGAATAGGGCAATGCTAAAGAATTTCTTACATTCATGCGCTCCCTCGCCGGGGCGTTGGTCGATGGTCTCCGAGCTCGGCCCGACGTCGATCGCCGATTCCACAGTAACATTTCCAGACGGCGACTCCGTGCCGGTTGCGAGGTCGACTGGTTGGCCGCAATGGGGGCACGAGATGTCGACGGGCTGCTTGGCATCGTGATCTTTAACAAATGCTGATGGGTGTACGAGTACGCAATCGCGGACGATGCCCGTCGCTCCAGGAGCAGTCAGCATGCAAGTCCCTGATTCAGGGATGAAGTGCGCAATCTGCAAGCCAATGGTCAGGTATTGAACAGCGTTCGTCATAGCTAATGCAGTTTCGCCATGTATTTTAGGCTTAGGCTTCGTTGAATTTGTCAAGTCTGCATGCCTGCGCCGTCAGTTCACTGGTAGCGAAGAGTGTAATGGTCGTAGAACGCATACATGTGGTGGGTTCTAATTTTATGTAAGGAATTTCCTTCCCATACTTATGCTCCTCTGGCAGCTATTAAATGCTCGTGATTATTTCTGTCCTATTGCATGTGCCATGGAATGCTCCCATAGAATACAACGGAGCAATAAGGTTGGTAACCGCGATAAGTCTTTAAAGTGCCGAACCTCGCAGCCCGATTCGTAGCACTGTCGCGCACATTCGGCAGACGACGAGGCATTTAATACGGTATTGGCAAACTGCCTGCTTGTCACGTCCAGTTGTTCGGATTGGAGGAAGTAGACATCGCCGGCGCAGGCTGGAAGTAAACGATAAGAATTATTCAAGAATAAGTTATATGTGGTTCCAGCCTCGATTTGATACATGAATATAGTTATATAATTATAAATACGATAACTTCAGCGCCATCCGCACCTTAACAGGTAGTGGTGGTGGTAAGAAACAGCAAGTGTTGATGATTCATTCTACTTGTTGTATTACGAATGCTTTAGGTGTACTTTACATTTGTATATATATGTATTAATGAGATTAAATTCGATCACTTACTAAAAATTGGACAGTCATCTATTTAGTACTATAATAACCAATCAATATCTGCGAAATAAATCAGTCAAGATATTCCAAAAAGCCCTTATAATTTAGCATTAGACATATGATGACAAGTTTTTGATGTTGATAGATGTTGGATTGACCGAAAACATAATGATTGAAATTATTATTGCACTTTAGGTACGAGAAAAATAAAATTTTTGCAGATAAGACTCACTATTTTTAGCGCCAGAGCCAGCGGAGCCAGTCACATTTTCCGGTTCTCCAACGGCCGGTTCACCAGAAGTTGGAGTCTCCGTCGCGCCTTCGCCAGCGTGCACTAAATATGTCACTGATAAAAGTTAATTTACGGTCATTCCTAAACTGCCTCTCGCCTCCATCGGATACGCGTCAGTCGCACATTCTGCCCAGCGACATTCCCCCTTTGCACCTTTTACTGATATATTGATTCTTTTTTCAGTAAACACAGCGACAAAAAACAGCGACAGGTTACATGCGAAATCAAAGAGCTGTCGAAAATAAATTTCAGCGGAGCCGGAAAAGAAAAAAGTGCATATTTCAGCTCATCCCGCATGCTCAAACTGTCCTCTTTTACAATTCGACTCATGAAGTAGTAGCGTCAGCAAGCAAGTAATACAAATAAATTGGTGATTTGTATAGAAAGTCCATCGTAAACTCTCCCTTCACTTCTTATAGAGATAGAAGCGAGCGAGGTATACGAAAAACATCGCTTGTCCTAGAGACGATGTAAGGTAAGTTGAAAATTGTCACGCGAGATGCCCATTTTGAAATCTGCTCTATACTGTGCCTTCCTGCCGTTATTCTAGCTAAGATTTAAGCTTTAGTTATTTACCGCATTGAATGCATGCGAGGGTCACAGGAGCAGTGGACGAATGTTCATCCGCGGTCTTGTCCTCTTCTTCTCCGCATCCAGTCTTCTCCGTGAGTCCAATATTTTCCTCCGACTCGAATGCAAATTGGCAGGTTGGCTCGGCGCTAACGCCGTCGAGAGGTTGGGGGTTGAATAGCGCCAAGTGGCATCCGAGCTCGTAGCAGAGGCGGGCGCATTCCGAGGCCGAGTGAGCCGTCGTGTGGTTCTGGAACACCGGCTGTCGGACGTTCTCGTCCGCGAAGCGAGCCAGCGGTCGGAAGTGAACCTCTCCGTCGCATGCTAGAATTCCGAGAACATTTTTCAAAGCGAATTAGGGCATTTTCTTGTTCGAGTTTCATGATTCAATTGTCTGCGAACAGTGTCGTCTCTTTTTCAGAGATTACTTTCACATTAATTCAATCGGAGTAGTCACTCATGCCAAACATGATTTATTACTTTGAGTAATACGACTGTCTAACCCGGGTATAGTATTGTAAAATGTATTCTGAAAAACTATAACGCTGTTTGGTACATCTGGTGGACATCATGAGATCGTCGCTAGAGGAGGTTGGACGCTTGTGTGGAGGACTAGAGATTAGTTTATTAAAGCAGTACTCTTTTTTAAAAGTCGGCGCCTCCATCAGTTAAGCGCAGTGTATCCCTTCCTTATCAAAAAATTCAAAATATATTTGTCATCCTCCTTTATTGAAAAAATCAGAGCGCCCCTGCTTCCTGAGAAGGAGGTAGGATTAATGGCGCTCCCACCGCTCCCTTTCAGGTCCCATGCTGCCTGCACTTTAACATATTCAGCGAAAGAAAGTTGACTTCAAAAGGAATGTGCGGCAAAGCATGTGCACAGTCCCTCAATGAAATCGGAGTTATATCGCGTCTTTTTTGTTTACTATAAAGTAAAGGTTAGTTTCATTTTAATCGAAGGCCTTTTGATTACCCATAGTGCCTTGTAAAAAACACATCAAGTAAAACAATTAAGCAAGTTTTTCTTGCTGTTAATTATATAAAAAAACTAACGTGGTCGTGGTCCCGCCGGTACCTTCGTGAAGCCCTGAGGTGTTGCGTCAATCGAACCCTCTAAAAAACGCTTGTTTACGAGCAAGGCATAAATGTAAATAATCTCTATCGGCGCGCATGNTACCTTCGTGAAGCCCTGAGGTGTTGCGTCAATCGAACCCTCTAAAAAACGCTTGTTTACGAGCAAGGCATAAATGTAAATAATCTCTATCGGCGCGCATCATCTGTACAACACGTTTTGTCCGTAAGAAAAAGCTTCAATCTCCGTGACGACTGGTTCTATCAAACAAGAATGCCCCTAAAAACACCTCATCTGCAGTACCGGCTGCAACTATAGGTTAATCGACGCGTTTAAACGCGTCCACCGCGTTGCTATTCATTTGATAGGCGCGAACTCAGCTTAGACTCACTGCAATCAACTGCTCATAAATGTGGCATTAAGATGTACCCCGATTAGCTGGTAGCTGCGGCGCATGATTACATTGCTTTACTATAATTAATGATCATGAATACTGTTATAAAAAACCGCGACTAAAGAGGAAATGAAAAAACACCATTCAAATCCGGACAATAGCGTAAACTGAGCGCCACAGGAACTGGTTAAAGATTGAATGCCGCGGTTTAGGCTGAGCGCAATACTTATTTTTCCATTTGCACGAATACTGCAATTCCCTCATTCAAACCATTTTATATCCTGATATTCACTTAAGCGTCCTGGTTAGCCATACAATATTCACGTGCCCGTTGCGATGTGGATGATAGTACGCTTAAAATCGGTACAGTTGGCCGAACTGGCATATGGGAGAATATTTTCAGTAAAAACGGTATGTGTCGAGTTTGCCCACATAGACACACTTTCAAACGCAGTTATTTTCTGAACGGAAAATGTGACCTTACCTGCAGTAACTGACGCTCCGGTAGTTTCTTCACCAGTGCCCTGAAAGTCAGAATCATATCAGAATGCTCCAATCTGATTGAACATTAAAAGCATAGTTGATGGCCTGCTACATTAAGAGCGGCGACTGTAGAGNCTAGTGCCCTGAAAGTCAGAAACATATCAGAATGCTCCAATCTGATTGAACATTAAAAGCATAGTTGATGGCCTGCTACATTAAGAGCGGCGACTGTAGAGTATCTGAACCAGAAAAGGGAGCCAATTTATTTCCATAACTAATATTTCTCCGCTGGCTATTTCTCTGAGCAATTCTCTAGCTTACTCGAATGAAAATTTTAAAATAATTACCATAAAGTGGTACGTAAAATATTACAACTGAACAGTTAGCAAGTGAAATCAGCTAACACAACGAGGGAGCACCTGAATATGATTTGCTATATTTTTCAACCTTGAAGTTTGAATGAATTTTAAATCATTTGAACTTGCTCTGGTTGCTGTTTATACTCACTTAATGGTAGATTATGATTTTCAGATTAAGATTTGTAAAAATTTACGCCGCAGTCAAGCTATTTTGCGTAGGATAAATGCGTTGTCCTGTAGCCCGCCACCTAACGTAGCTGCTCTTTATGAATTTGATAGAAGACACAAACTGAGACCTCTCAGTTGAATACTTTTGCATAGGAATGAATGATTGCCCTTTATCCGTAAATCCTGCCCAGTGTCGTATCCCCT
Source organism: Plectus sambesii (assembly GCA_002796945.1). Taxonomy (NCBI): domain Eukaryota; kingdom Metazoa; phylum Nematoda; class Chromadorea; order Plectida; family Plectidae; genus Plectus; species Plectus sambesii. The sequence goes on along the minus strand of NIUQ01001403.1, from coordinate 18,351 downwards.
TTGACAGACCTCAGCGGATTCAGTTCCATTCCCGGTGGTGGTTCCATTTCCTCCTGCTCCTTCGGCCGTTAAGGTAGATCCAGTTGTTTCGTCAATCGACGGCTCGGTGCCATTCCCTGGGCCAGTACCGTTGTTCCAGGTGTCCGGAGGTCCGTTTAGACCGTCAGGTGCGCCCGTCGTAGCAGTAATATCACTTGGAACTGATGCAGTTGTTTCTTCTACAATGGTGTCATTTCCTTCCGCTCCTGGTCCGGCTGTAAATCAACATTGCAAACTGTGCAACCAAAAGAGACTTTGCAGCATTCATTCACACAAGAATTAATTACATAACGAAATTGATCTGTATTCTATAATAAAGTTTTCACATGATTGCTCATGCCTGGGCATTGCTACCCATAGCCGACCTCTGATTTTTCCACATTGACTCACTAACCCATTTACTCTCCACCCTGTGCACTAACGGATACGTCCCGAATTTTGGTAAATAAAGGATATGGATAAAAAGGAGGAACGCTAATACAAGCATATGTACAGTATACCTGAAGACGTTTCTTCGCCACTCGTCTCTGAAGCATTTGTGCCGCTCGCAGTCGTCGCTTCGATGACGGGCACCTCAGAAAAGTTGGCAACACCCGCTGGCTTGGTAGCATCCTCGCCGCCATTTTCATCAACGACAAAGTCTCCTTTGTTGCCCGTTCCTTGAGAGTTCAAAGATTCAGGCGGTGGAGTGACTGGAATACTCGAATTGCCCAAGTCCGTCTATCTTTGGTTTCATTTGGCGACAGCAACGCAGTGAAGCGTGCGCGCGGAGAAAGCCAAAAATGCTTAGCCTTGATTGTTTTGCCAATTTAAAGCGCTGCGTCATTGGATCAACAGTGGGAGGTAAGCATAGGATTTAAACCTGCACACGCTCGTGTGTGCAAGCGAAAGCAGCAATAACACCGGCAGTCGCGGACATCTTTTTGGAGTCAACGTGATAGCTGAATTACGGCAGCAGAAAGCGATTGCCGTTGTGTAAATTTTTCAGTTGGCAGAAGCTCTTTTCACTAATTGCGAAGAAGTGGCCAGCAATCAAGGCTTTAAATGATTATTTTGGAAGAGCTGCCCAAAATGCAATAAGCAATTTCGCCTGCTTTCCTTGGTTGACATTACTACGGCAACAAGCTGCATAGCGACATATAATGCAATAAGGCAGAGCATAAATAGCAAAAAGTTCATATTATGGTTTTGGCAAGGCAAGCCAGCTAGCGGAGTCGAGCAATTGAGCGTTTTTTGCCAGCAGCGGCAGAGGCTCGGCTTCAAACTCACTGAACTCTCCCAGCGCCGGACAGCGCAGGCAGTCCACTGTAATAGAACCGCCGGAGTATGTAATATCCTTAGCTAGCACCAACTCGCGGAAACTGCAGTTGTAGGCGCTGTAGTAGTACAGGTGGCACGGCGCCGAATTCCTGAAATACTCGGTTAAATTTTGCGATTTGACATAATCTCAATCCTATAATTGCATGTTATTTATTGCTTTTGATGAGGAGCAGAATGAATATTCCCCGCTGTGTTTTTTTCCGCAGTACTTACGAACGAAACTGTATTTGCAATAAGTAAGATAGTTCAGTCACTTTGAAGCGTGAAACGAAAAGTTGATCATTTCTAATCCTTTACCTTCTCTGGTCGTAACTGAGCGAATAGCAGAACTCATTGCCAAAGCAGCGATGGATGCAGTCTTGCAGGTCGTTAGCGAAAACTTCGACGTAAAGGTCGCGACCGGTGCCAGTTTCATTTACATAGCCGTATATTTTGCCGTCAGGGCACGCTGAAAAAATTGAGGAATGATGTTAGAGTTTCTTATGCATTGATATTATATGAAGAGTATGTGAAGTTTAAGTTGACTATGGCACTAAAAGCCTGCAAAAAATTATATTCATTTATCTCTCGCAAATACAGATTGCAAATCTGAATATTGTTCTGTCAAGTGAACGCAAGTACTTCTGTGCAATAGCGTCCTTCTTCCTCTTACTGCTATCATTCTGCTGCTCTGGGTTAACTTAACAAAACTAATGTAATCACAGAAATGCTAATACGATGATTGGTCATTTTCTGCCTATTTTCCGGTCAGTTCAAGTACACTGCCCCAATCACCGCATTCGCAATCCCACAATTATACAACTGCAATCGTTATTTGATGTTGGCCCCTGCCCAATTATCCACCACGGCAGTTGCATTACACCCTCAATGACAGCGAGATGAGGTCTCCAGAGATTTTTTACAGCGCCGGACATCCGTCGTAACAGTTGCGCAATGAAATTTTGGTACAACCTTGAGCATACCCTAGACGCGATATCTTCGCCGATAATCTAACCCCTTCTTACCTATCACGCGACAGTGCCGATCCCCCTCACAGTTGAATTGCCCGCAACGAACTTCAATCGGTACGCCCAACCGCCCACTCGACCGCTGTTGACTCATTTCTTTGTGCGAGACCCAACTCACTGCCGGCAGTCGTATTGGAATCGCTTCTTTCTTTGTCATATTGCGTCGCGCGGTCAGATAAGAGCGTATAAAAGGAAGATAGGCAGTGAGGCGCAGCGTGCACTGTTAGACGCATCGACGAGTGGAAAGTATTTGCGCGCGGACGCACAAGGCAGAGGTATAATCGTCTTCCTCCACTAACACTTCACTTTACTGTGATTCCCTTCCAAATTTATTTCTCAGTTCTGCGCTCCACTCCATTAAGAAGTTCATTTGATTATCGACTGATTATGATCAGACGAATCGGACGAATTGTTGCCCTACAAGCGGCATGTCCATTCCTTACTGAGCCCACAAATGAAATGTAACCTCACGAAAAAACTTTAACTTGCTCTGACATTTTCGATCGAAAAAGTGAACAAAGCTAGGAATCAACGACGGAGGGAGCTTTTAATCGTGCAATCGAGCGCACCTAAAGACGCACAAGAATGTTCTGACGAAGAATAAAGGTTGACCAGGGCAAAAACCTGTTCGTTACCAGAAAGCGCATTGTACCTCATTCGTATCGACAGCGTATTCTCCCTGACCGAGAGTTTTGTTGGGTCTCGTTTGTTAAATATTGGTTAACTTTCCGTACTTTGATCTTGTCACGCCAGGTTGTTCACTTTGTAAACAACCCCTCAGCAGTCAAGAACAGTGCAAAATATCTGTTTTTAATGCATCTAATGCTTAAACTGATACTATATACTAAAAAAGTATAGAATTGAGGAAATCTGATCTGTTCTTGCTCTATTTGCGTCTTGCCTCACGCTCTCAACCGTTATTAAAATATTAGTAAATCGTCAAGAAATCCAAGTGGGATTTTGTGACATTTGTCGGTGAGAGAGATTTCATTCGCTGCGCAATCGTGTCAGTACGAATGAAGTGTCGTCGAACAATTTGTTGATTGGGGCAAAAATGAAAAGAGCGAAAAAAATGTTCGCGGCCGTGTAACAATTGACATGTTAGACGTTTTTTCAAAGTCGTGCGCCGCCAATGCAATGGCAGACGGAAAGTTTTGTGGCGAAGGCAGCGTTCGAATAAGAATTGCGCGACGAATGGCCGTCCCCGATTGGGCTCGCTGCATGACGATGGCAATAGATCGTTAAATAGCGACGGTCCAATAAAGCGAATCCGGTGAATGATCGTTTTTCTCATTCATTCCTTTCCCATTCCCATTCCCTTTCTTTTTTCCTCCATCCCTCCAAGAAAGCACTCTCTGAAGTCGACTGCGCAGCTATACGCGAAATCTCTTCGTCAGCAACGAGCATCCAAGGGAATAGCGTTGCACCGAGTTAGACTGCGTACTATAACTCTGCGGGGCCGACATTTACATAACAAAGAAGTAATGCGGAATGAACCTAAAGCCACTAATTTTAATTTCGCGCTTGAACCGCTTAAAATTTTTGTGTTCCGTCAATTAAGTAATGACCTTTGCACGAAGAAAAATGTGTTAGTGCAAGTCTTGTAATGAAATAACACAGAAAACCATGAAAATGTCATATGAAAAGCCTAATATATAAGTAACTGCAACAAAAAGTGCACTGAACTTTGCCATTGCAATGGTTCGATGGAATAGGCCCCTATCTAAATCTCAGGATGGTTGATCTGCATAAACATCCACCTCAAAAAAGTCGATCACGTGTCCGCATCGAGCTGGAGGTCGTTTCGAACAAATATCCGGTCAAAAACATTGCAATATTTTAACATATCGGGATTCCGCCATCAATCTACGCATTGAGATCAATACAATCTGCAAGGTCAGCGATCGCCGCTCATAGATACAACGTCATATTGCGTTCAGTCGAGGAGAAAAAGTATCTGCCAACGCGTGAAAGACAGACAATCAATGCAAAAAGTCAGAGATACCATTGATTGGTAATCGACTGGTGGAGGGGAAGACCGCTCTCAAGGCTGAGAGGTTAACAGCAAGGTCTACGAAATGACCGCTTTATTCTACAAACAACCCTCTTCCTTTGACTCTGAATGCCCCGAGCCTAAAATGAGTCTTGTTTGGCAAGGTGCACTTTTTGACTCGCACCTTCTCGACTTCCACAACGGATAGTGGGCGTCTTCCTCTAACGACGACGTATGTCTAGCCTACGGGGACGGCCAAAATATTCCCGATCGATCAGCGCGAGGTAATCGACGAAAAAGGACAACATTTATCAAAACTTTTTCAAAAACGCAGCTAAGTCGACGTTTTTCGATTCAAACTCGAATGGCTGGAAAAGTGCATTGCAACTGGTAAACCACTTTGAATAATTTCCTACGACTTTTTTTGAACAGACAATGCCATTCCTTCGATATTCGACGGGGGAAGGGTTGAGCGTTTTCAAGGTCGACGGAACCGCTCACCCGTTAAGATTGTTTGCTAGAAAATTACGCAGGCGTACGACTGTCAGATCAATAATCCATATAATGATGTATGTCCTTGCCTCTGCAGAAAACGCGGAGAAAGAGAGACAGAATGATGAGAGGCTGGCGATCTTGCGATCTTTAACGATTACTGGTCAAGAATGGTGCTTGATCAAAGTTGCCCCACTATACCTAACATGATCACAGTTTAATCGCGTTGTTTTGCATTATTAACGCCGACACAGAACTAGCGTTTTCCTGATTACAGTCTCAGTGATGATCAAACATATGCCCTTCCCTAGTCTTGAATATTTTGCATTCTTTGTGATGGGCAAATAACATCAATACAAGGATAAATATGTATTTAAGCGACAACATGTATCATTCTTACGCATTCTGCTTTTTTTTGAGCGACTGTTATCGAGATAAACCAAGAGCGCTATTGTCTCGCAATGCTGATACAATAGAGCCCAATGGGAGTTTTGAGAAAATATTGTGACATGGCGTGGCAAGCATCACCAACAAAGTATGTGTTACTTTCAGGGGTTAATTATTATTATCAAATCATATCATATGTCAACGCGGATATTCGTGCCAGAGATTATTATGAAATTTTAAGCGTATTATTTTGTCGGATGGAGACAGAGGCACGATCAGATACCCTAGTTAGACGTTCGTGGACATCTTCACAGAAAACAATTACAAACTCTGTTCTAACAGTTGTGATTGCAGCGGTTGCAGAGTTTCGCAAATTATTACGCTCGACGATATGGGAGAAATAGACAGGAGACTTAAAAAAATTCGCGGATCCGAATCGATCGTTTAACTTCTTGTCAGATATGGTAGAAAAATATAAATATTTTGCGCACTGTTGAAGGTATGGAGATACTCGCGAAAGAAGTTGCCCTAACTCAGCAGTTCCGCTCGACTGCGGAAGCACAATACCCTTGAACAAACAACTTGAAACTAAATGCCTTCAGGGTACGGCTCTCAAACTTAAATAATAATAATGGCGATGATGAAAGGAACCCTCCTTCCGCTGCTCAGCGCTAATCGTCGACTAGACCCACTAAATAGTGATATCTCTACTATCGTGAATCCATCATGAACACTACATTATACCATTCATTTCGGTGTATACATGTAAACTCTAGAAACTCGCCTACGCGCTTAATTTATTTCAAGTCTGTAAGCACTCACCGAGTTGTTGTGTCTCGCCATGGACCACCGTTAAGGTGATTGCAGCGCAGAAGAAAAGGAGCGCCGGTATACCGGCTATGAGTCGAACCATGGCGTCGATTATCTGAATACTCGACGTCGACGACGCCAACCGCCCGACGACAGAGAACACGACGACAGTTTTAAAGACCCGGGCTCGGCGTGTGCGCGCGTAGTGACACTACCGGCGGCCGAAGAACGACGCAGAAAGAGAATCTTGTTCTGCGCCGCGATTCTTTATCAGCAAAGCACCGCGCCCGCCGTCACCAACGAGCCAGAAATGCTGGTCCTTCTTCAATCGGCAACCACCGAGGCTTGTGAGTTCCTGCAAATAACTGTAACATGTGTGATTGGAAGCTGCTTGTGAGTGCAGAGATTTGCGCCGTTCGGAAACTAGAGTAGTTTGGCTTTGCAGATTTCGTGAGATCGCAACGGACAAGCCATTCCTCATTTGCTAGTCAGTGAGAGAAGGCATATAGGGAGTTAAAGGCAATTCCTCTGTAGAGTATTACGATCTTTCATATGAATCGCTGTGTCAGTTGTTTATTACGCGTAACGCAAAAGTTAGAGACTCTGCGCCTCGTTTCACATGAGAGCACAATGACGCTGAATAAGCACTAGCGACATGAGCCAGCCGACGAACTGGGCGTGGCTATGACGAACGGAAGCGAACAGACAATGATTCTGTCTCGGTAGGCATTTGAGAGACGCGAGCATCAGGAAGACGAGCAATGACAACGAACAAGGTGGGGCGTCGTGGGTGCGGGCCGGTTCAGAGGGGGGCTGACTCGCTGCGAAGACGAGACGCTCAAACTGGGCCGGTCAGACGCGCACCCGAGACTGTTTCGGTCGACCGAACCGAAAATGAGACGAACCGGGTAGCCGTGGCAGTGACGTTATTTTGCACCGGCGGCAGTTGGAACGATTACAGTGGCAGCCGGAGTTTGGACGACTTGAAAGAGACGGCTCGCGTAGTTCTCTATCGCGAACGAGCGTCAAAGGCGCGGAAGACTGGAAAAGCGAGAAGTGAGTCGGAGAACTCGCTTTTTACGAGAACAACAGCACGACGTAATAAACGAAGCGCGGCCCGAGGCTAAAGGTGGTTATGCGTCGGTGACAATCGAACCAATTACCCCAACTCTCTACTCTAGTCAATCCGACCGGCTGACTTACACGCGCGCTGGTGTTGGTGAAGACGGCTGGAAGGAAAAGAGGATGACAGAGAGAGAGAAAGTAAGCGATGCCGAGGGACGTGGCGGGAAATGTACAGGTGGCACAGAAGTTTTGATAACGTTTTACATTATTTTACATTTAGAAGAATTATCACAACTTTTGTGTCGCTCTGTAGATTATGGCATCATCGGCGCATGCTGTTGTTAAGCAGTCATCACATAAGACAATAAGACAAAAGTAAATAAGTCACTCGACATTTAGGGGACAAGAAAAAATTTTCGCCTTCAAAATCTTACTGAACTCTTGACTTTTTTAATTTCCACCTTCAAATCAATCAGATTGTGACTCACTCTATCGACTGAGACAAAGCGTTAAATGAATTTATTGTCGCGTCATAATGACGTGTCTTAATGCCTTAGGTTGGTGACACTCGCTTTAGACTCGTCATTCTTAAAAGTATCATTTCATCTACTACAAACTGCCCCCCCTCTTTTCATACGCAGGAAAAGGTCCATAAATTTTCTCTATGGTTAACAAGTATAGCTTTTCACCTTATTTAGTTCAATAATCTTCATATTCAAACATACAGAAGCTAGTGCATGGTAAGAAATAATAATGAAATAATAAAATCAAGGACTGATCAGAAATTTCCAGAGAGGCACTCTTAATATTTTATTGTAGTCTACCAAATGCTGGGCGAATTCAAATACCACCGACAATCCCACCGCGTCCCCTACGTTTGCTACTATCGCGATAAAATAATTACTATAGCGAGAAGCACATTTCTTTGAGTAAATTGGTTTAGCTTGGTATGAACTCTAACGAGCTAAATTTATAATATTAGCCTAATCTACCGAGGTTCACGCAGTAACACCGACACGGTTCCTACGGTGAAGACAGTTTGCGAATGCTTCACGTTATTTGGCTGACACTACTCTTTGGACTTCGGCGTCAACTTCGCCGAAGTCCTCGTCGTTCTAATAAAAATGTCTGCGAAAAAGGAGCAATTTTAGCGTTAAGTCTGAATATAACAACGAAAAAACATCGTATTTGCGGAATCAACCGTCTTACACGGCGGTAACCTGGCAAGGGCACATAATTTCAGTTCCCCGGTGGAAAGGGTTAAGAGCAGCCAGTAAATCGTTTCGCATTGCCAGTTTGCCAAAAAGGGCAAATGTTCGAACCCCGGTCAAGTGGGCCGAGGCCCAAGGTAGGGCGGCGTATGGTGACCGATTGTGCGATGGACCTATGGCGGCGCCTCTCGCCATGTACCCCTTTAGACCTTGGTCGCGTGGTTCGGCGCTATTCGACCTCGTCGTCCATCGCAGCTTCAAGGTCAGAACTAGACGCCGGGGCCGGATTCGCTGCAGCGCGCGATTTTCGCTCGAAGATTCGACTCATCCATCCGGCGCAGAAAGAGAAACGCTGGCGGCAAACGACGATCGAAAGTGTCAAACGTCGGTCAGATTCCTGGCGGGCAAAATTCATCCGCCCCACCCGACCGGTTTCACGCGCCGACAACCTACCGACGCGCGTGGAAAATGGAAAGAATACTCGAATAAGAAACCCAACATTCTTGACTTTAGTGTCGACAATGATGTGCATCTTCTGGGGGTGCTGTGCGCAGCACTAAACCAACATGTTTACAATAATTTGGTTCAGTGATGGATATGTGTTGGATCTTTAACTTTGCAAGGCAGAGGGCACATTTTGTAGGTGTAAGCAAAGCAGAATGTTAAATGTACAGTCATTCACTAGAGAACCCGCAGAGACCTGTAAAGTAGTAAAGACATGTAGCGTTTGATGTTGAATCTTTATTAATTTTTGGGAAGGGCAGGTTGGAGATGAAATGTTAAACATATCCCAACAGTATAATACAGCGTTGTATATTTATGCAAAGCAACCTTTGGCGAGCCGCTCTGCCAAGGCTCGAAGGTTCTGAAAACCAGTTCGGCTCTGCCATTTATGAATACATGCTAAGCAGGCCAAAGTGTAAAGGCTGTACTTCCTTTGAGGGCAGGTATGCACCACCCACATCTCCTCACACTTGTATTACTGACTGCATTAAATCATGTTTGGTGGCGCAAAAAAGTGCATGAAATAATAACTGACTGAATAAAGAAATTCCTGTGGTGTAATAAGCTGTAATGCTTGCTATAATTTTATTTGAACATTGCGGCGCTTGGCCAAACTACTTCAGTTACAACGGATTATCGTGAAGAACAAGAGTAGATATAATCGTGAGTTGGTCTGCTATGAATCATAGAGAGCGAGTTTTCACCGGTTGCCCATACAAGACACATAAGCGGGAATGACGTATTTGATGTTGATGTAGGCGTTTGGTCCGCCCATCTTCTCAAGCGTATGGAGCACCTTCTCAGTGGCGTCTTCAAGAGTCTGCGTCGTCCATCGTTCGCTGCCCTTGACGCCGCCTTCTCTTTTCGCTCCTAACCCACTAGCACCACCAAGGCCTGGAGCCTTTTGTTCGACTCTTCCTGCAAACTGGTTGGCTTGTGCATGTGCATTAAATTGTTGTGATAATACCCGCGTCGCGTGCATCTAAAGATAGAAATCGCGGCATGTCGACGATCTGTCAAGGTAGTTTGTGCCGATGCAAAAAACAGTTCGTCGACAAGGTGCCCTTCATTGAATAATTGCCTACGGGCAGTGTAAACCAACATACAGTCCTATGACTAATAAGTTAATTTCGAGTGCAACATATTACACGAGGGCTATATTAGCCACACTCTGCGTTCAACTGCTGCAACCAACGCAGCGATGTATACGTTGACTGAGATTTATAAGATTTATAAGATTTATACTCTATGAAAAATCTAAGCGCATGATTACTTGTAAGGGACTTTAACGGGTAACGGATTCCATCTTCCACTCTTATGAGCATGGACATTTCGAGTGCGGTAGCTTGCTACACAACGACGCTGCATGCAATTCAGTTGCAAAGAGAGAGGTTCCTTATCCAAACGCGGTCAACAAAAGCTTATAGCAACTAATCGCAAAAGCATGAACTCAAGGTGATTAATGGATAATCTACGAAGACAGGATAAAATGTAGGAAGAGCTTGTTTACTTAAGGGTGATAGCAGCTGACGATAATAGGGAATGAGTGCGGGGCCGCACATCGGCACTCGGGCGAGTTTTTCGAGGATGCCGAGTAAGGCTCGACGCTTTGACGGTTCATCAATCGCCAACGCCAGTCGTAATGGACCTGCAATCAGGCGTTTAGGACCATAGCGTGATGTACGATTTGTGAACGAGTGGCATACGAGGTGGCAAATATGTTTGCGAATCGGGTCTCGTTGAGTTGTCGAGTAGTCTATTTCTCAGAACTGTTGCAAACTACTTTTGCGCCCGAATATTTACTCAGTTATTGGCTGTAGTGCGAAAATACATATCACTTCCTTTCCCCTATTAAATGGACACTTTCTCATTCATGAACGACGATTTCAAAACCAACGCGGACATTATACATGTTAATCTAGGAAAATATTCTCTTTGATATAAAAAAATATCTCGATTAAAAAGTGAAAAAGGCATATATTTCGCTCAAAATGGGACACTATGAAAATTAAATTCAACACATTTTTTCACATATTACTGATATAAGAATGATATAATTCAGTTTTAATAGGGTTATACAGGATTTATTTTGATGTAATAGACAGAATTATGTCCACTGGTGAGGATTTCGAACGTTTCAACAGGTTTTTCGAAGTGAAGAGTGCGAGTTAAACTTGATTTGATATATGTCAAATCTGGATCCGTATTTACAATCGTCAAAATAGTTCATCAATTACGATATTAAAGTCCATTTAAAGCAGAGCAACAAATTGAATATGTTTAAAAGGGACCTTATCTTATGTTACTGATTTCGACATCGGTGAATGCAGATTTAGAGAGTGTTCAGTTCAAGTGAAAATGGCTAAACTGACCAATCAAAAAGGGCAAATTGCTAAGAATTTTGATTGAATCAGTGCAGTTGTCCAGTAAATCGTTGACTCCTTTTTCGGCGATAAACTGATAGGGAGAGCGCGTAACGGAGAGCCCTTCGAAAAACCGCGGCAAATAAAATTCGTAGTCTAGTGACTCGATCGGTTGCGTCCATTGCAGTTGCCAGCCGCGTGAGATGTGATCGAGACGGACGGGGAGGTTACCTCCGTCGTACATCTGATAGAATATGTTCGTTCTTGCTGGAGGCTGAAAAGTGGTGAATAAGCGATACAGTAATAGGTTCCTATTTTTTCACCATCCTGTTTGACTCTCGAGTTGCGTTATTGAAAAAGATGCGGCGACTTTATGAACGCTATCACGTAATGGATGTGTGGGAAAGGTATTTTGAGTATCAAAAATAACGTCACCCTACGACGTAACGTCCGTCTACAAAATGGTATCACTACTGATACTGCTGAGCAGCTAGATATGACAACTGCAGTCTATAGTTTGAACGCTTTTCATAATTTCTGAAGTTTTTGTGAAATTACGCAGATGGGTAAAAGAACGATGGTCTCCCCAAAATCTAACTCAGATACATGATGAGATTCAATATGATCGACAAGTTCATTACGTTGAGCCTTCAGCGCCTACGCAAATATGATAGAGAATCATGTGGGATCAACGATTCATATGAGTTTGATGGCCCCCTTTAAATTTTTGCCAGAGAAATCTACGATCTTGATACATCAGTGACCGTACATAAAATCACACCAAGATGATCACGTTATTAAACAATTGCCACGCAGTTTGAATTTGAGGAAAATTCAGAGCAAGATTACGGTATGTTCAATGCTTCGTGACTAGTTCGCGAGATTCTTATGCTCTAAAAAGCGCTCAAGATTGACTGTACCTTTCTCTCCGCTTCCTTGTGTGGCAATGGCTTGGCAACCGTATTCTTCTGTAGCGTTTGGGCACTGAATGCGGGAACCAGTCTAGTCCGTTCAGAAGTGGGCTTGAAGGTGATAATGCTGCGCTTATTATCTTTGATGATATCTCTTGAGCCGACCACAACTGGCTTTCGAGGTTTGGCAAACATGTCGATATAATTATAAATGTTTCCTCGTGCTTAAATCATGGTAACTTGAGAGCTGAGAAGAATTATTCGACAAAAATGTCTTTCGCGAAATATTTTACTAGCTTGAACATGTGTGCATCATTTCCAAAATTTTAACATCGTTATAAATATTAGCATCAGTGCTCTGCTATAGATACGAGTACTGATGATAATATTGAAATCACTTAAGGAAACTGGCACTTACACTTGTATTAACATTTTCATATGACACATATTTACTGAATGAAACCTATTTCAAAAAACTTTATACGCTACATTTCGACAAGTACAATAGTTAGAATTCATTACTCTTTCCGCAATTGTAACTTTAGAAGCATTTTTTAAATAGTTCTTGAGAGAGCGATTAAGTCAAAAAAGCCTGCATATAATTGAAATTTTCGCTGTATATTTGATTCTATTGACTTGCCGGAAAGGTATTTTTGTTGAAATTACAGTTTTCTCGAGGAGATCACTTCTTATGATACCAAAGCCCAATGCGCACAGCGGCCGGACAGCGGCCGAGTGCAGTAAAGGCAGTGCCACAGCAAGGTTGAAGCATCAGTGCGTTAATGTGCGTAATGGGTTGGATTAATGATGCGTGATCGACCACCGTGTTAAGTGCCGGAAGCGGCGCCAAGTAAGCAGAGTTGGGCAGACAAGTTTTAATGGCTCCAACGCCGTCAACGCCCTTTATCAACAGCGAATAGTGTTCAAACATTCTACTTCTTACCAGCAACGTTTCACATTCCTTTATCGAAGACCGGAAAGCATCTTGACATTGTTCTGTTAAAGCAATTCTTTTAAAATATTGAAGGAAGATTTTCTGAGACAGAGGCGCACAACGGTCACAAATGAAGGCAAAGATGACGGTCGCAACCATTTGTTGGTGCATTGGCACTAACCGGCGTAACAAAAAGTATTTGCAATAGCTGTCAATGAGCAACCGTCAATGTCAATTGCAGCGGCTGAATCGCTTCTTTCATTGCAATCACTTTCACCCACTTCATCGGTAGATTAAATCCGCGAAAAACGTCAGGGATATACAAATTTAGTGACAGAGCCAACCGGGAAGAAGTCAAAACCACTTCGCATAAGAAAGGATTGCGATAGTGAAAAAATTACAGTAAAACACGAATTTGTGCATATTTTAAGCAACGGAAACACACATTTTCGTCGCAGTTCTTCCAATTCAGATTCATCCTTCCACATGAGAATGGCCTGAATTATCCATGATCAGCCTGGCCGATTCATAATTTACAGGTAGATTGTCCAATAAGCGATATTGAAAAGTCCGAAGGCGATAGGAATTACAATCCTCGCGATAATGTCAATGCGCTCCGCTCGTCCCCTGGTGGAAAGTGCGTAGCACCACTTGACCAGTTCAACCCGTCGACGATTGGTCAATCGAAGGAGTTCTGACGCGTCTTCGACCGTCCAATCGGGCTCAGGACTTTGCATCACATCTCCACTTTGCAACGTCACTCGACAGGTGTACGGGTTCACTTGTATCTCATCCTCGTTTGAGTAGACGTTCACGGTGCGATTATTTCGACGCCGAAGTAGCGCCTGAAGGGCAAGAAGAATAATCCGCGAAATGTGGAAAAAATTTTGATATCGCTCTAATAACGCGCTTTAAGTTTTCGAATATAGGTTTTAATAGAAGGCCGTTTGGGCCGTTTGACCTACCTTTTGGGCCGTTTGACAGGAGGTAAGATAATTAGACCTGCCAACCGACGATGCGGTGTGTTTTCACTTTAGTAGAACATATTTGAAGCATTCATGGTTACTGAGCGAGTTAGGAAAGGGGCTCCTTCCGAGAATATGGTAATGAAAAACAAGCTGATGGTTATATCCATGATTTACGTGTTCCAGTCGAATCTGCCGGCAAAGTTCCAAAATGCCGCTTGCCACGCGCTACCATATTCGCATATTATAAATTTTATACCGGTAGATGGGGGACCGATCAAGCTTGACCGCTCAGTTACTGTTATGATCGACACCGCTATAAAAGACTTTTACTTTACTTGAATTTGGAAAATTGAAAAGAAAAGCTGCCCTTCAATTCTTTGAACACGCGCCCCGACTATCGGAAGACGGAACACGGAACCCCAATACACTCACGTGAAGAGCGTAATGTTACCGCGCAGCGCTACTCTAGAAGAAATTGAATTACGCCTCTATCCCACGGCTTCTCTTTGGCTAACGGCCATTTGGGGGCATTGCTTCTTATCTTATTAACGTTTAGACTTACTGAGCGCTGTCTTAGCCACCAGAAATAACCCTGATATTTTACACTTCCGTCTGTTCAAAAAACGGCATACCATTTGGAGATTTTGATTTAAAGACTGCCAAGAGTCTCAAAAGCCCCCACTCGAAAAATATAGCGTGTTTTAGGGGCGGTGTTGAAGCGCGCCCAACGGAATTCTTTTCCAAAAAGTATGCTCAAGAATTATATTTCGATACTTAGTAAGTAAAAAAGTGTCGAAATTCGTAATCATGCAGAAGTGAAGCACTAATAAAACAAGTGATACTGCTAAAAATAAAATGCTCTTAAAAAGCCCTACCAATCGGTCAGGACTTCTTGTCGGCACTGAAGCAGGCGAACCGATCGAATGCGGCGACCTGACGTCGAAATCGTCGAGTTTCTTGAACTGCTTTGATAAAGCTAAAATGTGCGCCGCCTCGCTCTCGAGCACGCAACTCTGCAGGCGTCCCCGATTCACAGTCGCCCTCTTCATTTGCCTGCAATGGAACACGTGTCGTTGCTAATTCGAATTCTTTCTTTTTAGTGACTGCTAATGATAACACAGAGATTAAATTGTGTTGTGCAGAAATTAATTACATCCTCGGCCACAATCGTCAGCATTAAATGACAATAGTTCGTCGAAGCAATAGAAACGCATGCATACTGAACAAGTGCTCTCAAATGAGGATTGCTCATATTGTGTTCCATACTACCTACCTCAAATATGTCCGCATTCACACTCACTACTACCCAATTCAAAAATGATCTTGCGGTGATAATTAGTCGCGATACAAACACAGTTGAAATCGTAAATCAAACCCAAATTTGAATATAATCGTTTCGGCGTATTAGTCTGCCAATTAACATAAAGCAGTTTAGCGTGATACCGCACGGCTAAAAGTAATATGTACCGTCTTTCTTCACGAATACCCGTATAGTTGACGACCGCATATTCGATGAGTGAGGCGAAAATAAACACTGAAATTTTTCATTCGTCCGGTTGAACAATGACTTTTCTGTTCGCTTACCAACGCAGGCTCCAATCCTACAAAGAGCCTTGTCATTTCAAAATAAGTGAAGCTTAAAAATCGGAACTCACCAGACGTCGATTGCTTTGGTGTAGGAGACAGGTGGAAGATTTGAGTTAACTGCTGAAATTGAGAACCAGTCAGTACACACTAATTTGCGCGCTTTATAACATGAAAAAGTGATAGGGTGAATTATTTCCCAATCCGGTGTTGCGGATATACGTCTTCGTTTACCATCTCTTCGATTGTCACAGGTTTCAGTGTCATCGGGCTTCAGCAGGCTCGCCCAATAGGTATCATCTGTGCCTTTGCAATTGAGCGAAAATCAAAACAAAGGCGGACGGAGATATTGAGTTTTCAGAGACCCAAAATGGTAAGAGCAATCTCTTTGCATAGAAATCAGTTGACGGCTCCCAGAGTTTTCAGCTTCTATCTCTGCCCCTGTTTCTCAAAGTGCTATCATCAACATATTCACCGCTTTCTCAGATTTCTAGCACTCTGAGCCTTCTTACTACGATCCCTTAACCATTTGTTCAACAAAGATTCATCATAATGTACCATGTGATTGAGTAATCATCGTCAATAGGGTGACGATCGCTAGCGGTACGCGTGCCGCCGTTGACTTCCAATCGATCCAATAAGACACCCACGATACAGCGACCAGCATACTCGACGGAACATACAGCTGCAGCAGGAAGAAGGAGAACACGCGCTGAAGGTGGATCTCGACGCGAAGACAGCTATAGCTCCCTAAAAACATTCTTGAATGACATCTTGGACTCATTAAATGAAAGAACTTCCAAAACTTGTGCTAGTTGATCTTAAGAATTCTCTAATGATTATGCTGTAAATATGAGACAACAGTATTAAATGGGACAGATTTAAATATTTCAGAGAATTACACCATACAGGAGTGTATATTGGCCGCCTAAGAAGGATATAATGCTGCCAAACAATATTTTTTAGAGCCCCAAACTGATGCGCTTCACAATTAGTCAATAACGTGTGCGTGAGGCAAAGTTTAAGCCCTAATAAAATTTCATTGTGTTGTAATACACACGATATTTACCTGTAGCTGTAACGCTGTCGCACGTGGCGTTGATGAAGGCAAGAATTTCGAAATTTGGTAGAATACCATTGGCGCCTTCGTGATCGGTGATGGGGCTGCGATCCCAGACGTAAATTATGTCCGTCGTGGTGTAGGCATCTGCAACGATAGTCGCGACTGGCTCTCACGATGAAAACTAACCAATTGCTGCGCATTTCTACACTTCATTCATGCCGTTAGAGTTAATAATGCGTCACTTTTGTGCTCAAGCTCATTCATTATACTAACAACACGGACGATTACTTACAGCTTGCGAAGTCAATTAGACACAACTGCATGTCCATCGGATAACGAAGAAGGTCGATCTGGCAGGCAAGCGTCAACGTGAGCCTGAAGCAAAACTTAGCATAGCGTAGTCAATTGAACGCTCGTCATGCAATCAATTATATTTGATCAATTGGTTTGTCTATAAATTGCGTGCATAGCTGCTGACCGAGTAAAATGTCAAGGTGAATGGGCGGTATTTGAAGATCTTGTCTTTGATTTATCAGAAAACGTGGGAATGTGAATATTGTGGCATTATTGTTATTATGGCATATTGTTTGGCGTTACTTATTTAAAGTTGAATTGGTTTATGACAAGGACAATAATGAGCACGCGCCGCACGCGTGAACACACAAATTTAGATATAAAATTTGAAAGGGCTTGTATCAAATTGAAAGCAGTTACTTAAAGAGCTACCAACCTCCTGTTATAAATGACCTTGCCATCTGACTGAATGCGGATGAATTTATTTTCCTGATCCAGCCAGTGGTACCATCCGTTGCGCTCGTTCTGGAAGAAAGTATCCGGAATCCAGATACGCTGATCCCGGGCCAGCGTGATAACGTCAAAACTGCGAAACTCCGTGCGATCCGAGAACCTGAAGAGTTTAGCTTATTTGTGCAGGATGAATTCGACTGTGTCGATGCAAAGAAGATCAAAAACGAGATGTACACTGCGAAAAAGCAAAGAAAACGAATTTTTTGAACTGAAGTTTGCAGAATGTGATATTTAACGACTGTTAACAAATTTGAGAATGAATATATGATGGTATTCTCCAAGATGAAACTTTAAAAGAAAGTCTGACTTTAGTCGGTCGTCGAACCATTCCTGCTGGAAGCGAAACTGAGCGACGTAATCCATGTTCTTTTCGCTGATGGCGCTTATTGATCGTATATGCATGCTTGTTAGAACCCTCACCGGTCCAGCTGCAAAGCCACTGGTTATATTAAAGCTTGCGTCATAAATGTTGATTGAGTAAAAACTCTTGTTTAAGCTCCTGGTTTTAACAAATCGTCAGGATTCAAGAGTCCTGACGTTCTGAATGCTTTTTGCTATAGAGCTTCGCTACTTTGAAGCAGAATTCCAGCGAAAATACAATTTGGCTTAAAGTACGCAGTGGAAACGGCAGTTTCGAAATTAGCGCGGTTATTTTGTTCAGTCTTTGATTTGAACACGTCATAGCTTTAGGGCTGAACGGGGTGAGCAAATTCTGAGCTAAACTGAAATGAGATATACATTCGTGGATAACTTATATATGTATATAAAATATATATAAAAAATTGTTCACGTGATTAAGACAGACTTTTTCTAAGCATCGAGTTTTTTGTTCAGAGCCTTGGCACAGTTTTCAAAAAGGTTTCAGATTTTGCTGAAAATTTGCATTCTAGGGT
>NIUQ01001402.1:0-31093 GCA_002796945.1 Plectus sambesii | reverse complement strand
TTGAGTGGGTGCAGCTATTTTGATGTCACAGTCGCCAATAAGCCGATCAATCGAGCGAAACTTGACGCCCAAGTGTGCTCAGCGATCAAAACTAACGTTCTATGCTACTTAGCTCGTCCAACTCTCGAAAAGAAAAAAACGTCAAGAGAAATCGTGAAAACTGCGATTTTCGATGCGATTTTCCCGGCGAATGAGCAATGTACGTAAAAAACTGATGCTTCCATTCGAATCAGGGTGCTAAATTACTCCCGAGTCGATGATTTTTAGCGCCTAAAGACGTCTGCTTCCATGCGAACACATGGTGCTACTTGTTCGTGTGCCTCACTTTTCCTTTCTGGGAAGAAGTGCTCGCGCGAAGCGCGAGCAATAAAGGAAAATAATTGTGCACATTTTAGAAAAAAGACGTAATTCTTTCATCCGGGTTGATACGCGTGCATACGCATGGCCCTTCGATAGCTTCATCCCAAGCTGTAAGGCCCTACCATGTTCTAATGGACAGTAAGTTGGATATCCGAACTTTTTTATCATGATGTTAGTTTAAATAACTATCTCACCTGTTGTACAACGACTCTGAGCGTCAATCCAGTAAGATCATCCATATCACGAAAGACCGTTAGCTCTTCTGTCCTTGCCGACTTACTCTTCAATTTCCATCCTTCTCTCTCAGTCCAGCTTCCTAGCTGGAAAGTAAAAGGTAAAATTGAAGCGCAAGGAGAAAAATGAAAGGTGACTGTTGCTCGGAAATTAGCCTTTCCTGCGAAATTGCGTAGCTATGCGCGAGCAGCGCTGCGACATAACTATGCGACGGAAAATAGTACGTCGCATTTACTCGCTTCTGCATGGCTCAGAAACTCAGTCATGAGGAGAAATTTATGTCTATTGTACACTAGGTATCGCTACCCATTTCTACCGCAACGCTAAGCATAGAACGCAGATGGGGTAAAGTATCGATCGGCCTGAGGCTTTGTATACGCAGCGCCGTCGCAATAGAATAGTCAGCACACGTCTTTAAGCTGCTTTTCAATAAAAAATCTCCTAACCTTTGCAAATTAACCGTGATGATTGGCTTAGGTATAAGATGAAAGTATAGGCTACAAAAGTGTAATGTTACTGCAATGGTCAGGCCGAGCACCAATCCATTTCTCGATTGGAGCGAAATTTTTATAAAAAGTCTTATTTACTCCTTCCAGTGTTTAATAAAAGCAATACTCGCTGTCTTGGCGTAAACCTGTGAGATTTTGCGCAGGCGCCGCTATGAATACCATCAGCTATTAACGATAAACTCTGTCGAAGATGCAGCTCTCTACAGAATAATAGGATAGGTACTTTGAAAAATTTTCCATCTTTCCGTCCAATGCCCTCGAAGGAAATGTTTGTTCTCCTTCCACTATCATCGAAGCGAAGGAAACCGGTATTGCTGTTGTGTATTATCACCTGAAAGTAGACTACAGATAGTTCCAAATTAGCTTCTGTAAATGCTCATTGGCTGAAAACTTCAGAAAAGTCAGCATAGATACAAATCGTTCATATTTTTACCCCTTCATCTCGAACGCTGCAAGCGCAATGAGCATTCACTAACCGTCTTTATTTTACTGTTTAGGAAAATTTCATAACGAGGCTACTATGCACTTTATTATCTCCTTGCATGTTTTCCCTTGTTTTCAGTTTAATAGTGCTCTATGGCCATTATTTTCAATACAATTAAAAATTTGAGCAACAGAGATTAGTTATGGAATCAACCTCCGGATCTAAGCAGTAATTGTCATTTGCTTAGAAACAATTGTATGGTTCAGCTGCTAGCAAACAACGTTTCCGTCTTCTGATGACTTTGCTAAAATAAGAAGTCTATTATGATCTTTCGTTAATAATTAAACGGCAGTTGATTAAGAACCCATGGCTTAAAGGAATTACGATCTCTTCATATTTATTCAGCGTTAGTTCGATTAATGATAAGGGTGAGGCAATTTTTTGAACTGAAGGTGAGATTATCAAATCAAAATGGCTAATCAAACTACTATTTGCTTGATATCGAACATTACATTCTCCAGCTATTCGTCACATCTAGGATATGCTATTCAAGGTTTTGGTAAGCATCTTCACCACTATTTGTTGAGATACAACAACATCGAGCTTTAAGATTGATAAATACAATGTAAATGCGGTTGATAATGCCTTTTATTTTTGCCTCTAATATAAGGTTTTCTCCGTCAACCTAATCAGTTTTTATTTCCGATGTTGATAAGAGTTAGAAATGCGTCAAATAATAACGGCACTATTTACTGTCACTGTATAAAATTTATAGTGATGTGCTTGGGAAATGCACTTCTGCTTGCTGTCATAGGCTGCGAAGAATCGCTTAGAAAGCGAAAAGAGATGCTCCTTATTGCTGGACTCGTCTTTGCCGATTTGCTATATGGTCTCGCAGCCCTCTTACTGGGTGTCTACCGTATTCTTATTCTCTCACTTGGCCTGAGCTGTCAAGCTGCAACTTCATGGGACTGTGTAATACTGCTTCCAGTGTTTTTAACACATATAGCAGCTCAGTTGAATGCGGTCATGAGCTTTGTTCTGGCCGTTGATCGCTATATCGCAGTCGCATATCCAATCTATTTTCGAGCGCTAACAAGAAATTATGCCCGCAGCGTTTTGCTCTGTGTAGGTGCTTATGGAATAGTTTCCTTGGCAATCATGCTGATGTCGACTTACTTAAACACAGATCAGCTCAATCCAGGTTTGAAAATGAATCTGATGTGTTCTGGAACTCCATTTCCTGGTAAGTAAACAGCAACTATTGAGATAGAGAGTGGAAACCCATAGCTTTATTGATAGCTTTCGAAGTACCGGCTATATAAGAAAGAATAGACACTACTAGTAGAGAAAATTACACTCGAAGCGAATGATGATGCTAAAGCACCGCGAACAGGGAAATCATGCACCAGGGGCATATGGACAGGCATGATATGCCGCCGTCCCCAAATAACACGAGTTTTATGTAATTCTGAGGTTGACATACAATATGAGTCACATTTTTTGCTATAGTAAGCCGAGCACGACAGGTCTATGACTAGAGATTACCCAGGTTTAACAAGGGGGATAACCTGAGGTCACAACTTAACGATAGGAGGCTGAGAAGGAAATCATTCCAAAACCAATTAAAAGCAAATTCGAGGGAATACATTTTTCAAAAGAAGATCATCATTACAGTGTAGCCGCAAAATCTTTGAAGAACAGAAAGAAAAGTCGTGGATTGTGATTTGTTTGAATTTCAGGATGGTACGCCAAATATCAATACACACTCATTCTGCTCGTTGGAATAATGGCAGTTTTATTCTACATCGGCGTGTTTGTCCGCTACAGAGCATCGATGAGCAAAGTCTCACCAGCTTTAGCAGATCGGCAGGTTATCCAGCAAAGGAGTCTCACTGTAACCTTAGGATTTATTACCTTATCTACGCTTATCTTATTCATCGTGCCCTATTCTATTTTTGCCGTCACTGCTTGGATCGGAGTGCCGCCTCCTGAAGCGGCTTTACTGGGGACACTTTCTCGATTCAGCACAATTGTCAACATCCTCATTGTTGTTATCAAGCAGAAGGAAATTCAGGAAGCGTTCAAGAAGATTTTCAAATTATACTCGATCGTTCGTTATGAATCATAACTGCTAACGGCTGTAAAGTACAGGCATCTGTACCATTGAGGTGAAATTAATGACGCGGAGCAATCGCTTAGAGCAGATGTTCTTCATATGCCGAAGCACAGTTTCGTCTTAAAGGGTGGTTGCGGAGAAATATGTTGGAGAACCTTGTAAATCCGCGACGGCCAAAATTTAAATTCACCTATACCCTGTTTCACAAAGCTTAGTCACTAAAATCTGAGAAAAGTTGGTTGCGTTTCATACTTTTGACACGAGGTCATAACGACCGAAATACAATACATAGTGAGGATATTTTCAACTTTAATGACTGAGCTTTAGTGAAATAAAATGCAAGAGCTCATCTAATCAAAATCCTCCCAAATCGCTCTCTGCCCACTTCATTTTTATCAATGTGTTTATGTGATACTTTGCTTCCTGCAATAATGTCTATGGCCAGTAGTCTAATGCACACCACTGTTCTTCACAAGACATCACTGATAAAGTAAAGATAACAAACCTGTCGCCTACTATCTATTTGCATGACTTTATTGGACCCTAGAACCTTTGCAATGCTCGTGACTTGCTTGTTGTGTAGATAATTCGAAATTTTAAAGCTATGCAATGAACTCATTGATCGATTACCTGACTCATTTCTTTCAATAATGCGTTCCCGTGGGACCAGGAAATTTGGTCGTCGCAGAGAATAGCAGCGGGGCGAGGAATGAAGTTGGATCGTAGCAACTTTGCCAATCCCTCTCCAATGACGTTGACAGCGTCCAACATTGCATACATCAGCGCCTTTAACATTGAGGAGAATATTGCACATCTATTACTGTGCGCCCACAATGAAGCAAATTTCTGCTAATTAGGCTAATTATTTCAGCTGGTCTGGCTGCTCGCAGCCAGAAAAATGATGCTTTTATCATTTTTAGCAATTTGCTGATGATGACAGCGATAGCATGATTGTGGGCGCGTCGCTATCGATTACCTTTCTCTGAAAGGAGTCATTATTTATCAATCGTAAACCGGTTATGTTGCAGGTGAAGTCGGTTGAATTGAGAACGTATTCTTCCAGCAGAGACAAATCCTAAAACAGATCATTGTTTTCGCTCTTTGTAAATTTGGTGCTACATCATTTCGGATGTACAACTTTTCACATCTTATAGGGCATTGCAATAACTTTATCTAAAAACATGTGTCTAAGCAAGTGATCGGGAATCTGTATCCTTACTGCATCGTACGATAAGGTGTCGGCGTCAGGAATAGCGTGCTTGCTTACCATATTAGTGACGGCGTAAGAGTATTTGGCGTCAGTCATGCGCATTATTCGCGCGTGTTGAAGAAAACGGTAGGTGTCGCTGATATCCTTAGTGTGAATAACCATTCTAGTGGCGTGGACGCTGTTGCGGATGTGTTTCAGGAAGGCGCGTAGATCGTTGTTCTTCGGCAGCTGCCTCAGGACGATCCCTGGGTGCGGCCAGCTGCTCGTCAGTTCCAGCAGGGGACCCAACTCTGCCAGGTCTAAAAATTGCATAACATTGCTGCAGTGTAATCGATCATGCAGTCAACTGCAATTCTTTCTAACACGGTTCAAGTGATGCCTAAGCTAATGAATTTTCGCACTACAATCACTAATCGTCAAAAATACTTTATTTGAGATGAGAGAGTTGGATCGTTGATAAAGAACGTATTCACTACTATCGAATAGTTGATAAATTTACCTTCCTATTACAGGTCAATGTCATATATCTATTTCCTGACAGAAAATTTATAATCGATATTTAATCATTATGATAGGGGGAGTATAAAAGATGAACCTAGATTAAATTCAGAGAAGACTTGTTGGAGACTGAAAGAAACTCCAAAGCAATCAGACCTATTAATACATAATACACATAAAATTAAAAAAATTGTCAAATTATGACTTGGGTTGGGCGTTGTAGCATGCGGCGCCGAAGTGACAGAAAATATATTCACTTCACTGCAGAAAGTTGCTTGTTGTCCGCATAAGTTGACAAAATTCGTCAAAATTCTTTGTGACGCATGCTTAAAATGGCTAAACTGAGTGTGATGCATAGATGTAAATGCAGTATACGTGTAATACGTAGTATCTGATATGGATTCAGTAACCTCAGTCGATGCGACGAATATTACCTGAGCTGCGCTGGTAGAATAAGACAAAGTTGGCCCATTGCAGTTTAGTAACGAAAGCGGCCAAGGCCCGTCCCGCAGCTTCTCTTGGGATTCCAACATTGACTCCAAAATCAGACAAATCATTGCTTCCATCGATGTCGACGCAGGGAATGCGGAACTGCTCGCATGCTCGTCGGACATAATTCGCGGCGTACTTCGAAGTCGACGGAACAATGATGGCCACTGGCTTGCGTTGAAGAATGTCGCACACTAAAAAGTATCTCACTTTTCGAATAGATTGACAAGTGGTGCGTTGAAAGTAGGAGTAATTCCTCTCATTGGCCCACTTAACCGAGCTCAATTTCCTCTTGAGGCGAATTTACTATAACTATTTTGAAAACATAAGGTCGAAATGCATTTATATTTGTATGTTTTTTAATATGAAATTTGCCCCCGGAAGGGCCTTTATAATTTTCCTAAAAATTCTTCGTAATTTGCTCAGCATTCTTCGAACAGTTGTGTAGATGCGATTCTGCTTTCCTGTATGATTTCTTGCACAGACAGCGGTCATGACAGTGAAACAGTTGTTGATTTATTTTCAGTCGATAATAATGAATTAGGCAGTTTTTAAGTACAGTGATTGCTGTGATTAAAAAAAGTCGGTCAAAAATTATTTTAAGTAGCATTACACTTTGACGGTCAAACCTGGCCGTTGGTTTTTCTGCCAGTCGGATCAAATGATCTGAGCACGATAAACGCAGATGGAGATCGGCTTACACTGAGAATAGTACTTCATCTTCGCGGGACATTAGTTTATCTACTCACCTCTCTCTTCAATATCATGCGCCTTGCTTCCGCTATTAACCACTTTAAAGCGAATAGTCGTTTCTTGCGTTCTTGCGTCGTTCCATTGTTTTACGGCGAAAGACAACGAGCGACGCTCAATTGATTCTTCATTTGCCACCGAGCCTAAACAGAACATAATTGGCGTTTACAGCTGCAATCTACGGCGAGCGGTTGATTTCTGGTAAAAAGATAATAAATGACGTTGTATCGTATGTAAAGGATCTTAGATATAAAACTCGGCCATTCTTGACCTGCACCTGGCAAAATTATCAGTATAACGATTCGTCGTCGGTGGTACAAGTCGAGTATCATTCAATTTTCAACCAAAGGCTTACCCTCAAAACTTCAATGAGTAAAATAGAGTTTTATGCAAACGAAAAAATCATAATCACAGAAATGAGTATGGGAAAATTTGATTTGATATAATTCTCACTAGAAATTTACTCTTGGCTCACGACCGGCCTATCAACGACAGGTTTACGCGTTAAACGATTACCAATGTTGAAACTAATCGCTGTCGCACTGCTAGCGCTCCACAAGTATGTGATTAGTAAACTGAGCAACATTGCTAGTTTACTTAATCTCTTTAAGCTATGACGGAGTCAACAACAAGTGGAATGAAGACATACAACAACCGAGTATCATTTCAGCTCGTCGCTGGTCTCAAAATCGATAGCCAAAACGCCACTTAATCCAATATCATTTGATGCGCGTATAAATCGATACTCACGTCGTCAGCATTGATTGAAACGCCAATTACGTTGCGACCGAATTCACTCCGCTGGAACATGCGCGTAGTCGAGAGATTATGAACATCACGGTGGGTGAAAGTGTTGATTTTCAAGACAAGAGGCCTTTGAAGAGCTCTTGAGAAGGAGTAAAAAAATATGCGACAATCAAAAGCATACTGCAGATTTCTTAATCAAGCTAACCTTTAATGAAATCTCAGAATAAAGTTACCAACCCCAGTCGTACTAGGGAAATGGCACGCTTCCATCAGTTTTTCGGATTTTACAGTATTGAGAACGGCTGTTTGAATGCTTGAAAAGAATAAAGATACAATAAGATTTTTACTCTAATAAGGACATTTTCAAAATCAGAAAGCGTGCTTACCAGCTCAAATTTAGCACTTTTCTGTGAAGCGTTAGCGACAACCCTCTCTCACTCGCCATGAAATCTTTACGTTCAGTTATTTTTAAGCAGAAACTAAGAAACCTACCCCCTGTTATTTCCGCTCGTTTCATGCCAAACGAAGGTGTTAGAGGAAGTAATTGTACTGACATAATGAGGCAAAAAATAAAAGAATACTCAAGAGTATCAGCAGGAAAGGCGAACTATTCAAACTACCATTACAGGTCGTCTTTTCCTGTGTCTGCACCAAAAAAACCACAACTGTTTTGAAAGCTCGCTAGAGAAGTAATGGGCTGTTTATTGTACTGATTGTAGTTTTGTGCAGCATCTGTGTTCTCAATAACTCCATTGATGGTGTTGCACTATGTCATTAAATTCCAAAAAATATCTTTATTTCCCTACTCGAGCAAAAATATTGATTTATCGGACAGAAAAATTATTCGTTTTGCTGCTTAGCGGTGATGCCGAAAGTAATCGCGAACGACGAAATTTAGTCTTGGGAAATGTCGTTTATGCTACATGTGGGCCTAATGTAGCTGTTTAAACATCTTAAATATTCTAATTGAAATCTTTACATCCAACGGGGCCAAGGAAATTTTATGTAACATGCTACAGCCATAAATGATCATAACGAGCGTTAATCAAATAAGATTAAGATCACATCGCAGACAAAGAGTGAACGACATTTACTCACCGAAGAACGGACTGATTAGATAACAAATAGATTAGTTTATTGCAAAATTTTCTGCCCTATTCTAAACGTGGTAGAAAAGTTCTTAGACTAAGCAGGAATGAATCTCCACTGACGTCTCCTTCCAGCTTAGGCCAAGATCTTTTCAGTTATCCTCAGTAAAACATTTGTTCTGAACTGTGCATTTATGAACACAATTTGATTGTCTATTCAGTTCATATTTTCAGGCTGTGCGGAAGGCAGTTGTTACTCATTAGTTTATAGACAATGACAATGCTGTTTACTAATTGCTCTTCTTTTATAATAATTATGGTTGAGTAGTTTTAGCTCCGCAGTTGTTCGATAGCCTATTAGTCGCCATCACGTTTCTAGTTAGTTCGCGTAATTTGCTCAAATAATAAGCTGCGTGGGCGAAGATAAGAGGCTACTCTCTGATGTCTGAGGCTTGAAATAACGAAAATGGCTTGGTACTTTGACGATAAGTCAAGACGTTTAATGCACCACGTACCTGAGATGAAGATCCACTAACCTCTCTCCGATGGCTGTGGACTAATACTTGGGCGTGACAATGAGATGCAAACTGTTGAAAAATTAATCTCAATGCCTGTCTAGCTAAGTCAAATATCTATCTCACTCTCGATGCCGCGTGGCTATCGAGCAGTTTTGGATGCCAAATGTTACCCGAGAAAGTATTGAACTTCTCTTATTGTTATTTGCTGCCATAGTCGATAATTCTTCCGCAAAATTTGATTTTGTTGAAATGATTCCAGTCTTTTGTTGCACCAGTTTTTAAACGTGTTTCGAAATATAGTATATGTATTTTTTTAAAGCAAACAAATCGATTTGACCTTTTCACCATCGGAAAACCCGTATCTAATTTGCTAAAGAACGCGAAAAAAGAAAAGCTCCTAAAAATACCGAGAATAGGAAGGAAAAGCAAAGTATCATCGCATATTCCTATACTTGTGTTGAGTACTGTATGCTATTATTGATTCGCATCCGCCTCCGCTGAGATACGCCCCTCATTTTCAGTTTTAACGACGACGCATCGATCAAGTAGCTGATTATAGCAATCATTTAAAATTCCCAGATGCTCAGTTAGATGATCTTCCTTGACTCTGAAACTCGAGGTAGCGCGGCATATAAACTCGATTTACATTCGCCGGTTTCGTCTTCTCTGTGAGTGACGGCGACATTCGCAATGTCGTACTATTTTCTCATCATTGATGTACTAATGTTTGTGCTTGCACTGAGTTCAGCGATATGCAATGGATTTATGCTGATAGTGATTGTGACGCACTCTTTGCATCGCAAAAACGACGGGCTTTATCTCATTATCGCTCTGACAGTATGCGATTTCTTGCTCGCCATCACGATCTTTCCCTACATCATATTTTTAATTATAAAATGGCGAGAAAACGGTAAGCATGTGACGATTTGCATTTATCGAAGACTGTTTACAATTAATTGATATGATCATACTAAACTGTCGTTTTCCCGTTCTGTAATTCGAATTCGCGTCACAAACTTTTTTAACTGTATTCTTTACTAAACGTGCTTTCCACCAGTTTCCCAACAGACTAAACACTGTTCGTATCACATTTAAATCTTCATTTAAAATCTGAGATACCTCTTTATCTTAAATGGGGTTAATTTTACTGCAACTGAGCGCTCAGAATGAGTTTAGTAGGCTGCGACTAGTAATTTTTCCTCTGATGCATTGCACTAGCATAAAGCAAAACTCGAATTATTCTAAATTCGTTCAAAAATTTGTGATTCAAAAATACAAATAAATCAATATCATGCACGTGAGAATAAAGACGTCGATACGCACGTTCCATTGCTGGCGTCTGATACCAGCCTTTGAGAAATAATCAAAAGAAAAAGCCAAAAGAGAGTTGTACTATGAGACATACTCATAAAAGTAATGGCAAGTATTTATTCTTAAATGCTCAGATATGAGATTAGATTTCCATCTGAAAGTTAAGTTTCAATCAGCCGAGGCTTTCACACTAAGGCTCAGTCACTAAAATCTGAATTATCTTGACTGCGTCTCATATTTTTAATATGAGTTCATATATGGCTAAACAAGGATACTTTGTCAGCTATTCTCAGATTTCACTAACTGAGCGCGAGCGGATCAAAAATCGACTGCCTATTTTTGTGCAACTATCGAATTGTACTTCTTTATAGCCTCAGTCAAGGAAGAAGGTTTTTGATCACATGTGACAGGCCTGAGAAATTTTTTGAGGTTGCGTCGCAACTGATTACTTAGCTTCCTTCAAATTTAATTGCAACAGTTGTTATTTAAAAAATTAATGAATTTGATGCTTTTTTTCCGAGTTGGAAAGTTTATCATAAGTTCAACTCTCTTATTCGCTTATCGGTACAGACACTTTCGTTTGCAGATTCCGAAATGTACTATCCACCAATGCCGACGCTGCTCTTGTCCCTGCCGACTGCCCTTCAGGTGAGAGTAAATAACATCCTGACTGTATCAATTGCAATCGACCGAATAATCGCCGTTTACCGACCGTTAACCTACAAGCTGCGCCGAATAAAGACGTACACAATCGGTTGTCTTTTTGTCGGCTGCTCATGGGCGACTTTTGACTTGACATTCTTGCTGCTTACTGCAACTTACACGCCAGTACCCGGATGTGCCGCGGGTGGTTGCTTTCTTCCTTCAAAATATTCCACCTATCGCAGTGCGTTATGTCCAATTTTTCCTTTAAAACATATTCTAGTAAAATCTGTGGAGAAGTAAGAAAATCTCTGCGTGCAAAGGCTGGCTGAGTTTTGGTTTAGAACTGTTCGCGTGGCTGGACCTGAGTCGAATCTAGAATGTCCGTGCACCTCTTCTTTACATTAAACTCTTTTAAAAAATTTTACCGGAAGTGGTTAAACATTTGCTTTTATTACATTTATGAATACGCGCTAATATTCCGTCGGCATTCACCCTATGAAACATCTCTGTAGCGAGTCCTGAACATAAAGAAAAGCTTTACTTCGAGGTCGAATAATGAATATGAGGTCTTTAAGAAGTAAAACCGATGAAAGAAGTCGGACGAATTGTGGGCAAAGCTTCAATAATGCGATACGTGTCTTTTGGTAACATCAATCAGTCATTTTCCTTTCTCATCTGTTGATATTAAAAAATAGCCGTTTTTATTAAAATTTTAAAATAATATGCACATTATTTTGGGATATATTCATGTTGAAGCGCCTGCACAAACGACTTTATCTCATATACCTGATAGTAATATGCGTACCTGTAAATCGAATGCAAACTAATGAAAAAGAATTTCTCACTGATAGCAAACTCTCAAAATTAAAAGTCAAAACTAGTTCCAAAAAAGGTTGGACTCATGATATTCTTGATCCATTTTCTGAGCCTCTTACTTTGGGATTGTCTAATAATTTATATTGCGTTTACAATGCTACGACCGCGGCTTTGTCAGTTTAAATGTTAACATGAAAATGATTAACTGTAACAAATTATCATTATTTAAAGTTTTATCTGAAATCTGCGTCGACTTTGCGGCTGTGGTAACCACTCTGCTTTTACTACGCAAACTTCGCCAGTTATCATCGTCATCCCGAGTGCAAGCGGAGGTTACACCTGAACCATCCACTCGACGCGGCGGTCGCAATAATGTTAAAAATGTAAGCCTAAGCATGAGCAGCACTCAAAGTAAACAAAACTGAGCATCAGAATTACACAATATTGCTTTGAAAATTAACTTTACCCTTCTCATCCAGTTTTCATTCACCTATGTTAAGTCCTTGGTTCCACACATCGGTTTTTAATGTGTGATTGGGCACTAGATTGAGTACAGGATAGAGCATTCAAATTCTGCAAATCTTTCCCGATCCAAACATGATTGCTCTTCAAGTTAACATCTTGCGTAATTTCTGAAAGCTATCATAGAGGATGCTTCAACCCTGTTTAATGATTAGGAATTGCTTCTGAATGTTTACTTAAGCGACAGAGAGTATGGGGTCATTCTGCAATATCTTTTTACACAGATTACCGCGACACGCTCACTGTTTGTGCAGTTCTAGCTAAATTTAGCGGAACAACGTTGCACCTTATATTATGAAAATGATATCGTATATTTTAGGTCAATGCCAACAACCATTCGACCGAAATCACCAGAAGAGAACAAAAAAAATTTAATCACGTGCGCGATTCACTCTGACAGTTTGGCATCCATGTGTTTATAACGATAATTTTCAGGCTAATCGCATAGGGGCTAGCATACTGGTTATTTTCGTCGTGTGCATCTTTCTGCCGCATTTATTTCTCTTTTTGGCAAGCCTGCCGGCACTTAAATTACTTCCATTTCAGAAAATCGGTCCATTTGTTACCGTGTGCCTTTTGCTGACCGGCAATTTGAACGCCATTGTCTATGGCAGGAATCACAAGGATATTCGAAAGGTATGCTGCTGACATAATATTCTGGCATAACTTTGCAAAGTGGTCGAAAAATGATAACTATACAATCAACTTACACCTATATATTTTGCGTTCTCCGCACGTATGCTTGCGCATCTTCCAGTTCTGAGAGCGGAAGTAATAAAAATTTTCACTTTTAAAGCTTTGATTAACACCTTCTCATTCATTTAATGTTGAATTCGACTCCTAGGCTTACAATTTTTGCCTTTGCTCCTGCTTTAGGCTATGACAGGTTTTTGGAAAAAAGCAGGTACCTTTATGAACAAGCAGGTCAGCGTGTCTTCAACCTGATCAGTTCATACCGTTCCTCAAATACGGCAATCAAACTTGCGCAAGCATCCAGCTCGGCAAACACCATGAGTGTAACAATCACAAGTACTAAGATTGAAATTAACACATGTTAGGAAGCTCAGACCACTGTACTACTCATGCTGCCAATATGCGTTAGTTCGATAAAGGCATTCACGAGAATTTCATTTTTACGCAATAAGCAACGTTTGTTGAATAGGAATTCAATTACTGTACTTTTACTGGCCACGTGATTTACTCGTGATCATATTGAAGCTAAGAAAGCGTTAATTTTTGTCATTTAATGCTCGTGCCAACATTTTGAATGTGATGTTTCATGTTGAGCTGATTGACAATATTGATATTAGCAGTGTAACTAATCTTCTCACCTTTTAATTCCTAGTAGTACTTTTCCCATGTGGAAGCAATATTACGTCGATCGTCTATCTGTACATTGCAACTAAAGCGGTTGTATGCGTTTATCAATGTCAGCTGTTGTCTGGCATGTTTCATAGTAGTACTTCTATCAAGCGCCAAATGCACGATACCCCTAACTGGCCTGCAGTAAAGGAGGTTGCCCCATGAACGCGCGCTTTAAAGTAATAACGAAACACTATACACAAGTGAGCACACACAGTTATTGTATCTAAAAGTCTGATACTGGAATGACGCGTTGATCACGCCCATCCTACAACAGTGAAGTAAACTCGTGGCGACTTTCCTCACAGCAATATCAGTGTAACAATGTCTCAAAAAATAAACAATTTATCGCTGTTAGATTATGGGCGATGATAACTAGAGAAGAGACACCTTAAACCTTCTTCGGGTTCTTGGCATGAGAATGTGGTAACGTTGCATACAATTTCATCGTAATCTTCGACGAAATTGAATAACGAAAGCTAACAATTTCTACGTTACTTTTCTTCGCCGGGCCTTATGTCATGTTCGCCGTTGCCGCGTGGAGGAGAAGACCCGCCCCGCAACCGTCGCTGTAAGGAATCATTTCCCGCTTTAGTTCCATTGTTAATATTCTCATATGTGTCATTAGACAAAAGGACAGTCGAGAAGCAATTAGGAAGATTGTCAAGCGCAAAATACATTTCTACGTAATGTGATCATAAATTGACGCTTAGATTAATGCCAAATCAAAATTGCTTGTTAGCAGGTTTTACTTCAGCTGCTACATTGTATAGTTGTTTCAGGGGGCAAGAAGAAATTGCGACGTGGCGATTCGCAAAACAAAGATACTTTTTCTGATTCGCCGTATGATAAAAATCGCAGCTCAGCTTTATTTCATTCACCGTGTTCGCGCATTTTCTGAATAATACAATAAAAGCTTTTCCAGTACAGGTCTATTATTCATCCCAGAGATTTTACTCGCATCAATGGCCGTAATGCGAACTGAATAGGTCCTCTCGATCGATGAGCAAGGGAGAAAGGTTTATCTTACAGCCATTGCAATGCTGACTGGTAATAGAATTTAATGGTGAGCAAAGAAAGTGCCGACGATATTTTATGAGATGAATTTCTTATCTTATGCGGTTCAGCGGTCGTCATCAAGTGAGTGCTAAAATCATTTAACGTGTAAAGTGAAGATCATTGAGACTGCACTTGTACAGCCAGTGAGTGTAGTATACAGGCTGTTTAGCGCTTTCAATAAGAGCATTCACGGATTATCTAGTCAACTGATTAGCTGAGATCCATCAACTGAAGACCTAATGAATGGCTATTTTTGATATAGTTATAAGTTTGTAGCAGCTTTACGGATATAGAATAATACAAAGTAAAGCGAAATGTTAGAAAAGCAAACTGGACAGCCTTTTCTTGATATAAGTGATGAATTAAGCGAAGACTTGAAAATATTCATAAAAACTTTGCCTGAAGAAGAACTTGCACGCTATCGTCAATCGCTGGCATCTGGAGAACTGAAACCAGATAATATTGTCATCCTGAGAGAACCTCGATCAGAAAAAGAGTTTAAAGTGCGTGCCTGTGCGTTTTCAAGCATAGAAATTGGCGCTGAAAATCCATACGATGAACTATCAGTTGCTGGTGGTACACCAGGGCTGGCGAACGAATACCTCTCGCCAGAAAGTGCAAAGCCTGTCTCACATATGAAGGGGAACGACTTGAGATTTTCACAGCCGCCATCAGAGCCACTACCGCCTCTACCCCGGCCCGAACCACAAATCTCACTACCACCACTTAAATCGGAGAAAACGACAGTCACCTTGCGTCCGGTTGATCCTTATGCTCCATATTTACCAATAATTCAAACAATAAACGAGCGCGATGCTGCGGACTGTCAAGCAAAAGACCCCAAATTGTCGCACGATTACAAAAATTCATCTGAGCTTTTATCTCTGACGACGAAGATGGTGCCGAGTCCGCCCATCAGTTTACCTTATGGTCGAGATAATGGTAACATAACTCCGAAAGTTGAGCCAGCATCAGAAATACAATTACCAGCATCTCCATCCCGTGGCAGCAAAGATTCATTTTGGAAAAAATGGAAGCAATGGCTCATTGCTGGCTGCGCTTTGTTTGTTTTATTGATAATTGGCATTATAGTTGTCATTATCGTTACAAGAAAAAGGGATGACAATTCTATAGCAGCGTCGGTGACAACAACTACTCAGCAAAGCACAACGCAGAGCTCAAATCAGACTTTCAGCACACAAACAACAATGAGCACCACAACCAATTTTAACCAACCAACGTCTGACACCACCAGCACCACCAGCACCACCACTCTGGCCACATCAACGTTAGCATCAACGACTAATCCTAATACTGGAAAAATTAATATCTATAACATTGTCAAGGCTGGCCCACTCACACATAATGCCCCTAGTTCTGCATCAGTCGCAACTGTTGGCATTGATGCGTTATTATCTACTCTTCTTCTCACTTGGCAAGATCCCGCGGCAAACGCTATTTACGTTTCAGCGCTAAATATCAGTGGGAATATGCAAGACTGGTCAAGTGCTGATCACACTCTCAGTATAGATGAGGAAGTTAGCCAATTTTGTGGCAGTGAGCATATATGCACAATTCTTGGTATATCCTCAGCGTGTTACCCGCTTGACTCTTGCAGTCGACAAAATTTAGCGCAGTATTGCTGCACTTGTGGCAGTCAGCCATCGGATACTGGAGTCATATGTTCGGTTCCACTTACCGACTCTTATGAATACAAACAGCGAATATTAATTGGTTCCGCATGGGCTGTACCATCTGTTAGTTGGATCTACTTTGTGGCATCGAATGCCTCACCACGTTTCTTATCAGATTACTATGCGATGGTGGCGGGCGATTCTCTGCATGAAGATGGCTATAGCTTTCCCGACTTGTCATCACTTTGTTCTCAGTCCTGCAGCATACTAAGTGCAACTTCTGCTGTATTCGTAGGAACATCTGACCTCCTGTTTGGTGTCGTCATTCAACACGCGAGCGATCACTCTTTTTGCGTTTTCCTTGCGCCGCCGGTGCCAGATTCACCCATTCTGGAGGTTCAATCGTGCAATCAGCTTCCAAGTCAGAGCAGCTCAACCAAAACAGCAGTTGCAGCTAATATGCAAAACAAAGTCTGGTACATTTCAGATATTAATATTAATGCAAACACATTTGTTATCTATTCCATATCTAATAACGGAGAAATAAAGGCGTCTGATTCAACAAAGTTTGATGTTAACGGCTTCCCAACATACGTTGGGATGGCATTCAAAAATAATGCCCTTCATATTGTACTTCAGTCACCAACAAATGAGCATATTGTTACCAAATACATGTTCGATTGAATAAAGTGCTTAAACCAAATAAAATGACTCCCAACAATTTTCTTATAAACTCACGCATAATCCCGACGATAAAAAATTCAAGGTCAGCATTGTTCAATAAACTGAGGCTGCGAAGAAGGTATACGGAGATTATGGGCCATCAAACATTTGTTCCTTGCTCTCGTCTTTCAAAATGACGCAGAGAATACGAAGAACCGTTCGAGTCAGACCTACTCTCTATGTGTCCGTGCGTTGATGTGCAATACGAATTAACGCTAGAGAGGTCAGGGAATTGAGAAATCCAATGAATCGACCTACACAGCAGCTTGACAAAAAGCTTTCCAAACAGGACTTTGAGTATACGGGTGCAATATAAATGGGTCTGAGCACGCTGCGGCGCCCAAACATCAAAATCTTCGGATACGGGCCTACTTATCGCCATCAACACAAGGTTAAATTTTTAAGAATAATTTTAAATTGCTAGATGTATTCATTCTGAGCTTTGATGCCTTGTTGCAGTTATTTGGAATGTCAGAGTCGAAAATATCTTCTCTTATGATTCAACTTGATTGAACACAGTGGGACAAATCATCGATCATTAGACCGAGCAACTATAGAAACTCTGCAGCTGTTCGGATAATGACACCTTTCCATGCGTGCTATTTGACCGCCGACGATTATTAGATGAGTAGTCGCTAAAAAGTCACATCGACTGCACTTCTTTCGTTACTTCGTCGGTAGAGATGACTTTGACAATGTCACACTATTTCCTGTTTCTTGACATCTTACTTCTTGTCTTGGCGGTGTGTTCTGCTCTATGTAATGGCTTCATACTGGGAGTCATTGCGACTCATGCAGCTCTTCGCAAAAACGACGCTTTATATCTGATTGTTGCATTATGCATTGCTGATTTTCTCCTAGCCACGACTCTCATTCCCTACATCGTGCTACTGCTTTCAGGATGGCGTGAAAATAGTAAGTGCTTGCTTGATCTGAGAGTACAATTCTCATAACTTTTGCGATTGTTAGAGTAACGCTATTCAAATCGCAGTAAATGCGATGGTTAACATATTTAATTTTTATGTCCAATAGGCCGATTAGCGGCGGGCTTGCCACAATGGCAGTGTTGACAGCAAGCGTAGAATATAACAAGTGAAAAGTTGTTGTATCAGCTACAAATTGCCAGCAGATTAATAAATTCTTCTTCGTTTATGCAAAAAGCTGTTAAATGATGCTTTTATGAAGTAAGAACGAGCATCATATTGAAATAAGCACTAGCGAAAGGAATTAATGAGAAAGAGTGGGTACATGTCTGAGTAGAGGAAGTTATTGTCATTGGAAAGTTACTCCTGGCATGATTGACTCCATCGGGGAAAGAGCCATGTTCAGAGCCGATTTAATATAAAAGTACAGTCGGAACCGGATAAGTGCAAATCGATCCGGCAAGAAAAGCCATTGCACTTTTCCAGTTTCCACTGTACCACAAAACATTCACATATTGCAAAAAGTATACTTTTGCCCTGGATCATACTCGACTCCCTCAAAAAGTATAAAATATAATTTTCAACAATGAAATAAGTTTTGGAGCGGCTGGCAGCAAGGCGGCCAACTCTACTTCAAAAATCTGCTGCCGCTCGTTGTGCTATTGCTCTTTGCTCGATTTTTAACTTTTGAAGCAAGTATTTGCAGCTGCTGAAATAGACTACCCTTCGCTGACCATACTCATTCTGAACCTGCCCGTCGTGTTAGAAATCAAAGTGAATAACATCCTGACGGTAGCCATCGCCGTCGATCGTGTCTACGCAGTGTACTGGCCAATCGCCTATAAAGTGCGACGAAAAAGTTTGTATATACTCGGAAGCATTCTCATCGGCTGCTCATGGGCGACTTTCGATGGTACTTTTCTCATGACGTCGACGAATTTCACATCGCATCCGGGCTGCGCAGCAGCTGGTTGCTTCACTGATCGCCCTTTCCGTAACTATCGAGGTATTTTACCCTAATTTTATACAGTTGAGGTATTAGCTCTTCTCAGTCTAAAATATTGTCCACCAGCTGATTAGCAGTGCTATGAGATACGCTGTTTCAATCAAGCCTAAATAGGTTGACTGATCATAACTCCAATGTCATTCACTCTTAGTACACCGTTTACACCTTATCTAATACCGTATCTGAAATAATATTTGCAACTAGAGCAAAAATCAGTCTTGATCTTGAATTTCATTTGATAGCGCGCAAGTGAAAAAAGTTGATAAATTTTGAATAATTGAAGAGATCTGTTATGCGATCTTTGTCGATGGTAATTAACTCCATTGCTTCAGGCACGTCAGACATGTGCATCAATTTAGTAGCCATGATAACCACTACCATTCTGCTGCTGAAACTTCGTCAACTGTCGTCGGCTGTACGATCAGCGACGGTCTCTTCACTTGTTATACCCAATAAAGATCATTCCGATCAAGGCAGAAAATTGAGGGACCGTATTAACAAAATATTCCATGCCTTCCTTGAATTCTTTGTGAAATTATTTCTCCACCAGTTAACCTTGACATTTTTAATGTATCAGTTCAGACGCTAGGAGTGAACCTAAGGCGCCATTGGTGCCCTCCCTCTTTCCTACCCCCACTGCCTAATAAATATCGGAAACCATGAAAAATAATTTTGTTTCAGGAAAGCCGTCGCACCATCGTAGTTGCCGATGGAGAGCGAAATAAATTTCGACATGTAAGCAAAGTAATCCATATAAAACAATAATAATAAAGAAATTTATAGGCAAATCGCATAGTAGCCAGCATTCTAATCATTTCTGGCATCTGCATCTTGCTTCCCAGCGTGTTTTCTGGTTTAGGCGAAATTTTTCAATTACCCGCCTTCCAGAAAGCTGGTCCATTTGTGGCTGTTGGTCTGCTGTTGAGCGGCACGTTAAACGCAATCGTATATGGCTTGAATCATAGCGATGTCCGTCAGGTAATCACAAAAGCATTCAGGTTGGCTCTTAACGTCAAATGATATTAAAGTTTATCAAGTATAGCGAGATAGTTGAACACAAAGTGTTTAAAGTGGGTAAAGAATAACAAAGTGCAGGTAGTTGAAAGACGCCCGGTGAGGTTCATTCAACAGACAAACATGTATTAATCTTCTTCAGTTCATGATTTGTTGATTTGCAGGAATTGATCGGAAAACTGAAGATAAACAGAACATATAAAGTCGTAGAGAGAAAAAAATCAAGCATTCAACAATCGCAATAGTTTCATAATATGGGTTAGAGTGAAGCTAGGGAAATAAGGTGGAAACTCCTTCATTTTTTCTAATTCACCGTTTACTTTTTGAGGATTTACCATTGACTTCCTCTCCTGACTTACAAAATTCCTTCCAGTTGTTCGAATTTCTTCCCAGCGCCTCGGTTTAAGTTGTACGCCTGAATCAGGGTCTGTATTGGGAGCCGGAAGTCAGTACATCGTATGCCTTGCGCATAATCCGACTTGATGCTTAGCTTAATNCTTCCCAGCGCGTCGGTTTAAGTTGTACGCCTGAATCAGGGTCTGTATTGGGAGCCGGAAGTCAGTACATCGTATGCCTTGCGCATAATCCGACTTGATGCTTAGCTTAATAGCGGTCATTATGGAATTCGATAAAATATTTTACTGCAATATTGTGGTGATTTCTTACAAGTTCAATGTTCACTTGCCCTTTGTCTTGCAGGTGATTCGCGGTCTGCGACGAAAGACATCAGGATTGAGATTAATACCCGCTTCTTTCACCCCTTCGCGCACTTGATTATCTGAAGAAATNTGCCCTTTGTCTTGCAGGTGATTCGCGGTCTGCGACGAAAGACATCAGGATTGAGATTAATACCCGCTTCTTTCACCCCTTCGCGCACTTGATTATCTGAAGAAATTGACTTGTGACTTTGACGCTATGGTTGATGAGTTGTGCATGAATATTTGATAATTGTCATTCGTGAGTGTTGCTGAAACTGAATACGCTTGGCCTTTGAGCAACAAGTACACGCTGTGAGCTACACATTAAAAATTCATTCGCGAAGTTGCTAGTTTGTAATGACTTGAAGGAATCCAACAGCGAAAGCAGGCCTGACTTATTGTGATCATACTTTATTCTGTAGTCTTATAACGTTGCTTTTAGTATAGTACAGAATCACTTAATAGCTGAGGCGTAAATGCGTTTATCCCAGACTAACCTGATTCAGCAAATCTTCACGCTTTGTTGGATGAAAGGAGCCAGCCAATACAGTTGTAGCTCAATGACAACGGTATAGTAGCATCAGGCAAAGATTCATTGCTCCGTAACGTCGGATACTGCATTTTATCCATTAACGAATATTATAATAGCCCGGCGCGCTTTCTTCGCCTCGTTTCTTTTTTTCTTTCGTAATTCAGTCCTGCTGAACGCAATATCATCAAGCATCGTCGCGCTGCAATCCTAAGCACCGCAAATTTACATCAAGACTGTGAAATGGTGATCGAAGAAAACTGTAAATTTTTGGACTGAACGTCGCATTTAGTGTGATTGATCGCGTTACACTTGCGTATAAGCTACTGGATTTGCAGCTGTTTAACCGCGGGGTTTAATCTTTTCCATCGATGATATCCGCTCGAAAACTATTGGACTACCTATAAGTTGCTTTCGATGACATAGATGCCGCCCGGTCGACACGAGAAATCAATAAAAATTATTTATCTCTTCACGTTTACTTAAGACAATACTTTTGCCCGTTTGAACTTTTAACTGCCCTTGAATATTATTATGTAATTGAGTGTGCAAATAACTGCGATAAAATACAAGTGTTTGCTATATAATGTAAAAGTTTGCACCAACTGAGTGAAGGCTTTCGACTAACAAATACAGCAGTACTTCTAGAAACATGGCAAAATTAAATTTATTTGACGGTTTTTAGCTTCCATTCTACCATTAAAAAGTACTTGCCTAAAAATCCTTTGAAATAGCGCTGGATTAGTTAGGGCATATTGTGAAGGTTACTAAACAAATATTAAATGCTTAAAAATTATTACAATACTTGTATGAAGGAATTCTATTTCATACAACATTGCTTCAACCGATACGAGACCCTTTGATTTCGAACGCAGAGAAAGATTCTGATCCTGTTCGCCTTGAAACGCATTTCATACTAGTGTTGATTTTATCAGATAAGCATCTGCGAATCTATCATTACGCATAGAAAGGGGCCACTGCAGCACAAATATCCATCACTGAACACACGGAGTTGGTCGCCGCTCAGAATATTTAACGTCCGATGGAGCAAGCGCTTTGTTGCGAATCGTTTGATGTTTCTGAGGCCGCAGAATTATATTTTCCATTGGAGCATCCCAGCACATGGCAGCGTTGACTTGACTGGCTAAATCACTATTATTTGCTAATGCAGCAAAGCTCGGTGAAGCGAACGCAAAGTTAGGCCCGGACGCCAAAGGAGTCAATACAGTTTTGTTGGCATTTGGTCCCATTCCAATCACAACCAAGGTATTTCCGTTTCTTTTCAAGTCAGCGGCATATCCTAATGAATTATTAACATCGGTAGGATCGCTGAAATAAGATAAAGTTAGAGCAGAAAAACACGATAAAATTCTTTCCGACAAAAATTCATCGACTGACCTCGATATTAGAATGTTTTCAAAGAGCTATATGCAAGTTGAATCGATGTGACTTGGAATGTAGTCGCACAATCATCTGGCGAACACCTTTCTAATAGAGAAGAATACCGTTTATCTTGCTACTCACTCCGCTACCACAAAGTCAGTCTTTGTACAAGCGCTATACAGGGTGCTCAGATGGCTTAACTGTACGGGATAAAACTTAGTATGCTCTTTGCCTCTAATGATGCACTCTTGTCAAAGTCAATTGCTTTGCTGAAAGGACTGAAAAATTCAATAAAAGTTTGTAAATAAAAGGTCTTCGTTCTGTTTAGTCAAGTAGCACAAATAGGAGCATTTTTCAAATAGTATACTTACAGTAATTTCATTTCACGAGTCTCCATGTATGGCTTTTAATAATTACAGGGAGTGAGTAAAGTCCTTGTCATCAAGACTATTAAGATGATCAACTTTGAAAAGAAAACATATTCGCTGATGTATGATACCTGGACGAAGTAAACAGAAGAGTGACCTTCTTGATTCCGTTCCGAAAACTTTGCTCAGTCATTCCCAACTCAAGACCGCTGAAAGCAGTTTTTTTGAAATATAGAATTCGAGAGACTGGCGTTTATTTGCGTGGGATCCCGTTTACGGCAACGCACGAGAACTTTGATCAGGTACCACCGAAACTAGAGGATGAGGTTATGCTTCTATTGGTGGTGGGGTGCGATGTAAAAGTCTGAGAATTATCAAGAATGATATAATTAATTTTTTATAATTGCACAGGTCGCACTGCATTGCACCGTCATCGTAATGAGCAAAAATACCGCGAAAGGAATATTTTGGGTTAGGTTTCGCATCTAGCGGCGATTATGTATTGGGGGAAAAATATTCCACCTTTCTTTTTTGTCTTACCAGCTAATCCTGATAAAGAAGCAGAATGATAAAGACTTGTTAGCAAGTTTAATGCTAGTATGGCACAAATAATTCTGCAATAAATTTGATAACCCTTCAAGCAGCGTCATTTTCTCAAGTTTAGAACAAAACTGAAGTTTAGGTATATCGTCACTCAAGTGTAATAGTGTAATTAATGCTAAGGTAACTAAAGAAAGTATTAATTTAAGATTAGTTGAGTTTACACAACTATCGTAAAGCTTTCGCTTAATTATATGCTAAATTTTGAACCAACTTTGACAGAAATAAATCTATGCTCAATTTCTCAAAAATTTGAACGAAATCGTATTGAGCGAAGTGTATGCTAATTTTAGTGTGATGCGTATAGAAATAAAACGCCATTCGGTTAAGAAAGCTACGAACTTACACATGAATACTTGGCGTTTCCTTGGTATCATTATTGTAGTATGATTTCGCATCTATGATACTGCTCTGTAAATCCGTCAGATTGGCTGAATCGAACGCAGCGAGCCGGATGAATGTTTGCGCATCATAAACGCAAGGACAAGCTTCAACTTGAGTGCAAGACACGCTCCAATTTGAGGCAAGAACGAAAGTTATAAAGTGCAATTGCTAAAATAGAATGTCAAGTAGAAGTCGATTCGTCCTTTCAAACTGTGAAGACAAAGTATTGTGTCCTTGTTTTAAAGTACTTTTTCAAAATTCGATTTGAAAGTGCTTATAATACCGAACTTGATGAAATTTGGCACAAAAATCGCCTGTTTAAAAGCGTTTAAGTGCAGGAGATTCATTACAAATCAAGTTTATAGAAGAAGAAGCTCACAGCGTCAAAGT
Organism: Plectus sambesii; assembly: GCA_002796945.1. Taxonomy (NCBI): domain Eukaryota; kingdom Metazoa; phylum Nematoda; class Chromadorea; order Plectida; family Plectidae; genus Plectus; species Plectus sambesii. The sequence goes on along the minus strand of NIUQ01001402.1, from coordinate 6,780 downwards.
TCTCCTGGATTCCTATCGCATTCGATACGTCAATCAAAATTAAGACGTCTTTAGTGCACGGATATGCAGCAGGAGCGGGAGTTGATGAACTTGAAATTGATAAGGTTGGCGAAGGTGTGCTTGTGGAACTTGAGGTAAATATTGATGTACTGGTTGACGGATTTGACGTGTGTGAAGAAATCGTCGCTGAAGGTGAAGAAGGCGGCACTGAAGCAGTTGTGGAAGTTTGCGTTGAAGCTGAAATATGCGCTACTGTAGGAATCAGAAATATATTGAAGGCTAATTTTACCGACTTTGGAACGATACCGCAGTTGTAGGCGCGGTTGAAGAAGGTGTGGTAATAAAAGATGCTGTAGAAGATGCATTTGAAGGGATTGTTGATTGTGTGACTGGCGTAGTTGATGCTGAGGGGAAGAAAGTTGTGCTTGTAGGTAGCGCGTTGGATACTGCGACCGCCAAAACAATTACAGCAATAGCTCCAATGATGGTTGTTACACTCATAAAAATGATGATTAAATGTAATTTATTAGCTTGACCCAGTGACTTCATTTCCCTGACTTTCTATTTTAATATTTTTACTGTCGAACTGATCTGATTATGAACAAACTGGCGATAAAACGAAATGTAGTTTAATATGCAGTTTTGCTTGACCGCTTGCAAATGAGTTTTTTCACTTTGCGTCTCTTTTGTAGCCAACAGCGCTTCTCCAATACATGTGAAGTACTTGGATTGAAATAATTAGGCGCAATTGAAGCGGTAAAGAAGAACTTATCCTGCAGATAGTCGGGCAAAGTAGAATCAATAATTTCAGCGAGACACCGCTCACAGTTCGACCTTCTGTCCGACACGCCCACCTGCACGTTACAAGCTCCGACAGTGCGACCAGCATGCGACAGTATTTGATCTGATGTTTTACACCGCCGAAGCAAACATCAGATAAGCCATTCACAGCTACTGCCATACTTGCTGCTCACTCATTAACATCAGTAGCGCATCTGCACATTTTATTACCATCAACTGACGAACAAAACAGATCTTTATCATAGAACATTTCACCAATGACCAAATATCATGCAAAATAACACCGAAACAATGGTGAATGACAAGAACAGGAGCAACGGTACGATTCAATCAACGCGTGAGGAATGAAAGATGAAAAAAGTGGAATGCTTTTAAGGGTATAACATAGTTGCACTGGTGATGTAATTCAGGCCTCATTTATACGCATTTTGAAAAGAGTATCCAGACAAAACTGTCCATATCAGTTGAAGAGTGATCAACAAGTTTTGAAAGGTATTAGCGATATACCTTCTCAAGCAATATTTGTCCAGTGCAAAGCACAGGTCAAATATTCGGAACTGGCCAGATATGACCGCTCTAGGAGTATTACCGTTATAAGCGATCATTTATACTTAATGATATTCGATCTGAACATCACGGGAATTCTTCGTCAAATCTGCCAAAATTAGATCGTCGGTACAACGTTTAATTACAATATCGAACAGCGCTAAAACGTCGAAAATCTAAAGCAATCTTTGTACCAATTATTTGAACGAAATTCAACTGCAGATCAGAAGGATCTATAGGCAGCACGCGAAATTTCATTAACATCATGCAGTTCAAATTCATTTTTAACGAGTATTCCACGACCTTACAGAGTACAACAATGCTTGAGATACAACATCAATACCGAGGTGTTTTTCAAAGCCTCATTTTGAACTCATCATGCTGTACGGAGCCTGGTTGTGAGTCAAGAAATTCTCTCTCCGGCGGTTATGATCGCTTATTAAAGTACCCTTCTATGAATTCTCTATTCTAGCGTCGATAATAAAGGGCCGATTAAGATAACGTAAAACATGGAAAAGTCAATCTATGCTCTACCAGTATTCAAGAACGCATAAAGTGATATTTGTGCATTTTTGCGGATAATCAGCCGAGCATTATACAATTTTATCCAGGTTTTTAGTTGATTTTAGTCAGCCGTTAAAGACGCCAAGAAAATACTGTATTGCTGCGAGGCGATGCAATCTTCAGTTAAGGGCTAGCTGACGTGATTGAACAAAATGGATGGCGTTACTCTCTCGTGTTATTGTGTGAGCACATTAATATTCAGCTGTGCGCTGTTCAGAGAGGCGCAACGACGGCGCCGCCACTGTTCAACGTGTGGTAAGAAGTGGGATCTGGATCGGCGACCGAAGCGACTGCCGAAGCTGGTATCATATAGGAGCGACGCCGGCTTGCTGGCTTTATTGCCGCCATTAATCGCTGAAAAAGGAGACATTTTAAGGTGTTTTTTGATAGCGTAGATGCATTGAAGGAATGTTATATAGTTGGTTGAATTTGGAGACCATCCAATAATGAGACGAAGCAAATGATAATTTCTCCTGTAGGGAATTACAAGAAAGCGGCGAGAATTGAAATTTTGTAGTTTAGTCAGATATCCGGCTCAGTGGTCTAGGGGTATGATTCTCGCTTCGGGTGCGAGAGGTCCCGGGTTCAAATCCCGGCTGAGCCCTAGTTTTACCCATTTAAAAGGATAAAATTAGTACAAATTTCTCTCATCTATTTTCACAGCAGATTGAAATCAAGCAGACTCTCCGTGCAGTTAACATAAAGTGGGAAGTGAAAGACTCGCACATACGACGAGGTGAACGATTCTATGACAACGATGAATAAAATACATACCTAGTAATGTGAAAGGCGTATTTTAGAAAAAATTGTATTATATTTTGATCAATTCCAAAACTGCCGTACTAATAAAGAAACTACGGTATCATTGATAAATAACAAAACCCACTAGGCTTTTGTAGATTATTTGTAGAAGAGAATACTTTTATCTTTGCTTCTGTCCACAGTGAGAGTAAAAACCTTTTGTAAGCATTGTTCCATACTAACCGCAATACAATCGCGTCAAATTTAGCCGCTATCCTATCTCTCAATCTATTGGTTATCAACTGACTGCTGTCAAGTCTCTATAAATAAGATCCTACCTCGAACATAGTTCCAGGCAGCGACCAAAGTTTGTAGCAAACGTAGAGGGGAATGCAAACAATGGAAGTAAGTCGCAGGAACCAACCAAGCGCTACCGACCACACCGGATAGGTGTAACCATCTAGAGTCATCTGATCGAACGAAGCGTTGTACAGCGCCACCAAGAAAATCACCTTAAAAGTAATAATTAATTTAAGATGGCAACAAGCCGAAACTTTCTGACAGACGTATTTCAACGTGTTGGTTAAAAATATAAAATTCCCTTCCAACATCTGGCTCAGTGGTCTAGGGGTATGATTCTCGCTTCGGGTGCGAGAGGTCCCGGGTTCAAATCCCGGCTGAGCCCTACTTTTAGCCTCGGAATGAGTTTTTAAATCGAAAAGAGAAATATTGCTAATTCGACTGTTATAGGCAACTGAAATAAACGCCGTGTCGCTATGGTGGCACTCGTTTTGTATATCTCAACTGTCACGTACTGCTTCAAGAGGAGTTCGCCTACAGCTGTCGCTGACAGTACCGTACGCACCGATACAAAGAAAATGACTCGATCACTCAATCGAAAATTGATTTTTCGTCACTATTATCTGAAATTTATGAATGAAGGCCAGCAACATAAGCAAACGCTGTAAAAGCTGCACTTAAGCGTCTTCTTTTGAAATTTTGTAATTTCAAGACTCAACTGGCTCAGTGGTCTAGGGGTATGATTCTCGCTTCGGGTGCGAGAGGTCCCGGGTTCAAATCCCGGCTGAGCCCCACTTTTTGGTATTCTCAAGGTATCTTTACAGAGTGGACATGACTATTCGTCAGAAATGTCTTACGTTCTTACGTTAAGTTCATACGAAAAACTAATGCATAAAACCTCTTTTAGCCTCAAGCATATGAGATAGAGCTGCCATATTATTAAATATTCCGTCACTTTTTGAATCATTACGATACAAGAAGATGTCTGTATGCATAACTCACCGAGATGAATATGGGACAGAAGAACCAGCATGAGCGCCAAAAGATACTTGGATAGTAGCCAATCATTTGGCGGACGTCCTCACTGAACCGACGCACTCCGTAGAACCAGCAGACCGCCGTAGTCTCGATGACCACAATGAACAAGATGGAGAAGGACACTCCATAGATATCCAGAAATTCGATCACATATTGACCGCCCTGAAATATTAAGACTGAAGTCGTGCCCTTGTGAATTGAGGCACTTAATAATATCCGGACCGTTCCGACGGCTCGAATAGGCATCTGATTAAAGATAAATATCACGGCTAAGTGCAGCCCTAGTACAAAGAGCGAGGCATATAATGCCGCTGGAATACGCACGCTTCCTCACGGCAATTCACGTTTTGTACTAAAGCGCGTTATGATGTTGAATACTCAGTTAACAGTGTTTTTTAATTATTTAATTATTTCTTTTAATTTAATTAAAAATCTACGCCGTTCATCAGTTGCAATATTTTACGCTCGTTTCAATGATACCCTGATAGTAATTTAATACTACCTGGCTATCGCCCCAGCTCTACCACCAGTTTTTGTATGGAGGCCCTATTTTTCATTTTTGCTTTTTCGATTCAATTCCAGTTCTAATCCAGCTAGTCTCATCATACACAGTATTAAATTTGGAATCGAAAGCTATTTTTACTTTACATTGACATTTATTTATGGCTGAGCATTCTGAATTTTTAGTAAGTTCGCTACTGTTGCGCCGTTGAATTGCCGTGTCCTTACATAGGTGATTGTTGACAAGCTTCCGAGGAAGTACATGATGACCAAAGCCAAAACGAACAGTTCCCGCTTTCTTCCAAATAACTTGGGATACTCGTCGCAAAATCCGGTAATTATGGCTTCCAGACCACCAAACTGAAATTAAACTATTGTCGACTTTTGTTTAAATTAAATTGTCAAGGTATTTTTATGGTAAACGGTGAACATTGTTTGCGCTGATGTTACAATAAAGTATTCATGATGCTGACATTTTAGCACAGCTTCCGATAGTATTTCAGGCGTTCTTATCAACGGGATGTTAAAACATATGCGAACGTACAGGCATTCCTTTTTCATGAGCCTCTTTCTACCCTCATTACTACCCGACGCGGATGACTGTTACCAAACAGACCTAATATGAACTGGAAGGACTTGTCGTATCCCAAAAATATCTATAAAAAGATTTCATGTGGCCTCAGTGGGAGAAATTTTGACGCTGTGGATCGATATCATCATTAAATTCAAAGTCATTCATACCACCAGAGTCATTGCAACCCACGTTTAAATCAATGTAACAAAAATTAAAATTAATGAACTTTGCATAGGCCTTAACTGAGACAAACGTGCGTATATTCGACTCACCGTACTGTCAATGCCGAGCGTTATGAGCATGAAAAAGAAGAGAACGGACCAAACAGGGCTGTAAGACATCGTTGAGATGGCCTGGGGGTAAACTACGAAGATCAGCCCTGGCCCTCCGTCGCCCGCCACTTCAGATATGTCTCTGTTCGTAAGTTCGGACATGTAGCCCAGCGTCGAGAAGATGACGAAGCCCGATAGGAAGCTTGTCAAACAGTTGATTGCGGATGTGATCAGAGCGTCGCTGTAATTCGTTTATTAATACATGTGAGTGAACGCCATACGTCACAGTCTGAGTCTATACACGCGCGTCACATAGCTCTTCCGGCATTCAGGCATTATACGAAATTCATAATTCATACACGATATAAATTTGACTGTTCGCTTCGTCACATCGGAAAGAGAAAGTTGAATTTTTACGTCTTTTGAGACAGCAAATTAAACAGCTCAAAAGTTTTTAGTTAACGCAGATTTTTCTAATTGTCTGCTGTCCTTTTAAGAATAAGAGGCTCATCATATTGCATAAGCTATGCGATGCCCAATTAAAGTTGCCAAGATAGGCGAAAAATCTTCCTCATTATCGTCTGGCACTATTCTGGGAGCAGCATTATAAGTGGATTCAACTGAGCGTGTAAAAAAATTCATGTTTATTGGTCGCTTAGTGTGAAAATTCTACGCCCGTCATTCGCGAATATTTGCTGATATTTCACACGCTTATTCATTAAAATTCATCGAAATTACCGCTCGCTGAATAATGCAAAAGGTCGAACTGAACTAGGTGCTATCAATGAGATGACAAAAGCCACACTTTAAAAACAAACTCACTGATAGCAGTTATTGTTGAATTCGTTGTAGCTGGACAAAGCCAACAAAACGCCGAATCCAGGACCGAGCGAGAAAAAGATCTGCGTAGCTGCGTCGATCCAAACGGTGGTGTCCTTCAACCGGGCGAAGTCGGGAGTTATGTAGTACCAGACGCCCTTGGCGGCGCCGGGCAACGTCACGCCCCGGATAAGCAATATGAACAGCACTACGTATGGCATTGTGGCAGTGATCCAGACCACCTAAATCAAGATGGATTTGCGAAAGAGGAGGGTGTATGTCAGGATCTCGCACTGTCATAAAAAGTTTAATTAAATAAACAAATTTTACAAAATAATGCTTTCTTTAAAAAACCTTGAAAGCTTTATTATTCAGACAATTATACTCTCCACAATATTAGAGATCCTTAATATTGTCTGCTGTTTGTAATAAACAGATTCAGTTTTAAGAATAAGTTTTACTACCTTTCCCGAACTTTGCGGTCCTTTCCATAGCGCAAAGTAAACGACGACGAATACCAAAAATAGACATGCGGCCAACGCCGGCTTGATGCCTCCCAAATCGTGAAACCCGTTGGATTTTTGCACCTCCAGCACATGGAACCTGGAATTGAAACAGTGAATC